>JTDE01003684.1:28244-42180 GCA_014338405.1 Paragonimus skrjabini miyazakii | reverse complement strand
CTCCTTTACGGCCAACCGTTGCGCCTTTTCCGTGATTGCTTCTTGTCCACCGCAGAAGCACTACAATATGATGTTACGCTGGGCAGGTCGCTTCGTACAGACGCCGCCACCATGTGAGGGACACGCGAGGACAAAGCCGTAGTGCATCTGTTCTCAAAGACCTCCACGACTGCAAGCGCGTGGTTGTTTGCGTGGGAGGTTTATGACACCCGCTCGGGTGACTCTACAAAGTTTCATCAAGGCACTTCAGGGGAAGGACCGTTTCTATGTACTTGAGCGTCGGGGTATTCGAGACCCGGTAAGTACTGACTGCCTTTAGCTTGCTTATTTTGAGAGAAATGAGGAACCCTCCAATGCTTCGCTGCGTTCCGTTATTGAGCTGGCAGCCGCTCCTGAACAACCTCATGCCGGCGCATTGTTATCAGCAGAAGTCATCACTCTACCGACGACGCCAGCATCCACCGTAACGTTTTTGAGCCGTAGAATGCACATGGCTAGTGCTCTTCATATCTCGTTCTACTTCGAAATGAAAAACTAAAACATCACAGACGCTTCCACAAATTAAATGTCACAATGTTTGGCGTTACCAAAATAGCGTCTGATTTATGTTCTCCTCTCGCGCGTCTCGCCAAGTGAGTTTGCCATTTATCTACGTGGCAAAACTAATCTCTTTTGCTCTCCATCGTCGTCTGCTCGCTCACATCCAGGGTCGACTGAAGTCCATAACTCGAGCACAGTTCTGTAACCTATGTGTTCCCTACCCTAGGATTTCAACGCGCGAATGTTTTATTTCCTCACAGGTTTCGATATCGCACGACAGGACTCTCGAGTAGGAGCTCACTAGGTACTGTCGGAATTAGTACTCCTCCGCTCGCAGTGTCTGGAAAGTACAGTGCTGATCGCAAGCTGGGGCGTCAAGAACTGGACAGGGTCGAAGGTTGCTGGCAACAGTTGATTCCCAAATAGAACGTAAGGTTTCGTCCGCAGAACCCTTCTGAAGAGGGTTGTATGGCGACATGAACATAGACTTTATGCACACAAGCAGCCAGAAATTCGGCTTAAAAAAGGATCAAATTAGGGCCAGTACGCTAGTGAGGTGTGAGTGGCTGAATGCTGCCACCTACGCACGGCTGCTGCACGAAGTCACAGAGCTGTCGAATCAAGTTTCTACAATCTTACTATTCAAGGCCGGGTGATGCATTGTGGAGGGGACTGATCGATGTGTGCGATTTTGTCGAGTTGATGGATCTGTTGGGCCATACGTCGTAGTTGTGACCGGAGCCGAGTGACGCATTTATTCGTGGGCTGGTAACTCTGTCGATGCGGATTGCTTCTGATCGATACGTACACCGCTTGTTGACAAGCCCTGAGGATTTCATTAATAAGGTGAGTTATTGGTTGTGCGTTTATCCTTTTTAGGGAGTGTTCTCTCGTGCATATGCATAACACCCTTGTACACAATTGTGTGAAAACTAAATACGCAAGAAATATCCATACACACACTAGATTGTGTATACGGTGTCTTTGAATATACTCACGATTGAGGTTGTTTATATCTCAATGAAAAAACTAGCACAAGGTGGATGCATTTGGTAGAACGATGTAATATTCAGGAAATGTGAAATGTTGTTTTCCTATTTAAGTTGTTGTACGATAATGTGTTTAGCGGTAGTTCACGTGTACTGTGCTGTCCATTAAAGCTAGCTGAAAATGTGTGGCTGTCGACGAACACATAAGAGTCCAATACAGTTGCTTTCGAACAAAACTGTCAAGCGCTAGATACGGCATTGCATGCTAGCGGTGGACGCCAGTACTCCGATTGAGGATAGTTTTTCACGAAGGTACCAAGGAACGGTAAGCATTTTTTCGTGTGTTATTTCCTATTTAAATTACGTTACTTGCAATGAAACAGGTGCTAGCAGAGCATTGCATCGTCTGCGTTGTACATATTTCAAGTAAATGGCATTAAGGATCAATTGTATCGTGTAATTTTTTCTGAGGTACGTGGCAAACGAGTTCCCTTTTCGTTGCCCTGCTGTTCACGTGCTACTCTACTATTGCACACGCTCAACAACTCATTGATAAACATGAACCAGTTAGAGATGCACGTGCATTCTTCCTCTGCTAACTTGAACAACTTTGCCCACAACCAACAAACTGCTTTTCATTTTCAGAAAATGTTACTGTTTCGCTAAGATTCAGGCCGACGACAATGAAAATATTGCCATCATCAGCAGCAGTTGTCCGGATGCTGTCCGAATAACAGCGGTTATTCCGAGACCTCCTGGAAGTGCGTATTACAGGTACACAGAAAAGCACGGCTAACATCAGACCACCCGAAGTTACCAGTTACCACAATGGTTACCACGAGTAAGTAGGATTACGTTTATCAAACATGCCAACGAGTGACTTTGAAAATGCTGGAGAAATGGAAGTGTGGCGTACTTCCGGTAACTTGCCTTCTAATGATGATACAATAAACATGAGTTTACCCTTAAAACGTCCAGTTTAAGTTGATCGTTCCAGTTGGTTAACATGTTGCCAGTAAACAACCACGATTCCTGAACGATGAAAGTGCTGAAGACTTTAGTGCGAAAAGAAGAAAGTACGAACCTACTCTTGTCAGATATTCAGTCCCGTCACGCAGCACGGAACATCTAAGACCCATCGGTGGCATAGCATATGGTGCACAGACAATCATTCATAACGGCAGCAGTGAAAAAGCATTACTCTCGTTCCCGTTATTTGCAGAAAGCGGTTTAGAAGAAACGTTCTCTGAGAATGATGTACAAGAGCTGCATTCATCTTTCTTGACTGCCTCAACTGATGACAAAGTGTACTTTACAACCGTTGCACTCTCTTAGAGCTATCTCATCGTTTCAGTGTGCATATGAACACATTATGGGCTATCATGGAACGTGTGGCAGCCGAACTATCATGAGTAGCAAACACAAAAACACCGTCCTTGTCTTTACCCATGACGTTACCGTTTTATAAAACTGATAGAGATGTCGGATTCAGAGTTTCATTCCGGAATGATCAGCGCTAAAATCAGTGACCGGCCAATGCTTTTTAAGGCTGATTATTTGTGATGTGTCATTGCTACCAGTAATAGAGGTCTTCTTAGAAATGTGATGGAACGACTGATGACAGGGGCAATCACTGGACAACTAGCCGATTCCGGCGCACACTTTCGCTGCGGACACCATTCTTTTTCCAATACGATAACAACTGATTGGCCGGCTGACAAAAAAGTGAAAATACTAATGGAATAGGAGTTATGCTCGTAGGGCAATATTCTTACCAAAATCCTAGTTCACATTGTGCGTAGGGTCCTATTGACTCCCATCCGCTTACTGCATGCGATCGCGAGAGGAACAGGGTTACTTTCGTGGCGAGACACAAAAGTAGGCATGTGCATCCTGCCGTTATTAATCGGTGAAATTCGCTCAACTAGGTGAGTAACAAGCCGAGCTAGAACGATTTTTTCACACACTCGGAGCATTGAGTTTTACAGAGCACATATCTGGTTTTACACGGTGGCATACTGGTCATAATCCGTCGCGGCTGGATTATTTATTCACTAACGAAGAGCTGATGGTAGACAACCTTACAATCACCGCATCACCCGGACTAAGTGATCATGCGGTCGTCCTATTCGGCTTAATTTGTAGCATGAATCTGGCCGGCTCAACGACTAGTAATCGCAGAAACTTCCGGAAAATGGATGTAAAGAAAATACGTGGCTACTTGGAACTGCAGTCATGGGCGAACTACACCCCACTCCACTATGTAGATGATCTCTGTGAGAAGCTTACTGCCATCGTTTCAGCAGCCGTAGGTGAACCTACGCCATTATCGGGCTCCAAACGAAACAAGTCACCAAGTCAACTACGCTCTTGTACATCTAAACTCATTTTTAAGAAGCGGTATGCTTGGGAGTGATATTGATTATAAAGATCGGAAACTGACCAAAAAATATACGCTGTCCAAAGGTATCGGTGTACATTGCTAATTCAACGTGACCGTCTTTATTACCAAAATCGTCTCACAGAACGCCTTATCGCTGATCCAAATAGCCTCTTCCGACTTGTAGCGTCAACTCGCAAGGCAGAGGCCGGAATTCCACAACTTGTAGGCCCATCAGGCATTACTAGCTCTGATACGGAGACCGCTGATGTTCTTGCTGAGTTTTACAGCAGTGTTTTTTCGCAGTCACCATCAGTTCCTCAGGTTTGTCTTGACAATGAAATCGATGGCACTTACACTGTGGATACTTCCTACACGGCGGTGTTGACTAAATTCAGGTGCCTTGGGGACAGCTCTCCTGGCCTCAACAGTTTACCTTCCAAGGCCCTGCAGGAGGCCGTCAAACAGCTTGCTGACCCACCTAACTAACTGTTTACGCGATCCGTCCCCCAGGGAACAGTACCCAGCAGTTGGAAACTCGCAAGCATTACACCCATTTTCAGGGGTGGTAGGCGAAATCGCCCAGTGACTACAGACAGATTGCATCGCTGTTAAGCTTCTCAAAAATTTTAGAGACGCTTCTATACGACTCGTTTAATAGATATCTCACCACTCATGAGTTTTTCTCCGATTTGCACTACGGATTTCTCAAGGACTGTTTGTGTGCCACAAATCTGCTGATAGCCACCGACCAGTGGACGAAAGCCGTTGATCAGGGCAATGGAACTGACGTCATATATCTAGACTTCGCTAAAGCGTTCAACCGCGTGGATCATTCCGTTTTGGTCGGCAAGCTTTCCCATCATGTGGTGCGAGGCAATCTTCTCCAATGGCTCAAGTCGTATCTGGCTAACCGTCTGTACAGGGTGCGCGTCAATGGTGTTTTCTCTACCTGCAGGCCTAGCCTCAGTGCAGTACCCCAGGGTTCAATTCTTGGCCCGCTGCTGCTTTCGATATACATCAACGACCATCCACTCTCAATCACCTCTCCGTTACTACCGTTTGCAGACGACGTCGAAATTTGGCGGGCCGTCAATATATCCGATGATTCTATCATCCTACAGAAAGACCTTGACATTCTATTCAACTGGTCTCGAGCGAACCGACTGGAGTTTAATGCTGGTAGGTGCAAATTTATGTACATTCGCGGCTCTATAAAAGCCATCTATTACCCCGACGGGTACCCGCTTCAGGCGGTTCTTATTGAGACGGACCTGGGATGCACTGTTTCGCACACTATCTCGAGCTCAGCGAACGCTGAAACAAATGCAAAATGGGCTAGCAGCATCCTGACGTTAATGAAACGCCGCTTTCGCCAGTTCAACCCTAAATGTTTTCACATTCTTTATAACAGTTTCGCTTGACCGCATCTGGAGAATGGAACTGTAATCTGGTCACCGCATCTCCAAAAGAACAAGTTACTCCTGGAGACGGTACAACGACGAGCCACTAAGTCAGTCCGGGGCCTGAAAACTAGACCATATGAAGAAGGGCGTAAATCTTTGAACACGTACTCCTTAGAGTACTGTTGGCTAAGGGGCGACTTGGTAATAACTTTTTGATTATGCAGCCCCCGGAACATCCTTGCCACATGAAGCACAACAAGGGGAGTAACGTGACACTGAAGGGCCACCCCCTAAAACTAGAGGTCCAACATAGCAAAATTGAATGTAGATATGACTTTTTCTCATTGCGGGTTCGCAAGTCTTGGAATGCTCTACCAGACTATGCTGTTCCTGCCAGCTCTGTAGCAATTTTCAAGGCTCGCCCAGACCAGCATCTATCGCACTAGTTCAGATACTGCACCTCTTTCCCCCATTTCAGCCTGTTGCTGAGGGCCTTGAAATTCTACGCACCGAGATACGGAATCCTCAAAAGCTCCAGCTTCCTACTTCCGTTCACAACCCACTAAACTTTTGAGATATACTTTCATAGACAAGTTAGTTGCCAAAAGAATATCCTGTGTACAACTCATGGTAATCGCCTAAACATATAAAAATGGTGCAATAGAAAAGTATGTACAACGAACATTATACGGGAACTTCGTGAGCACTCCAAACTCATGAATGCTAGTCGCAGACCTTGAGTTTCTGAGCTGTCGTGTTTGGGAAAAGTATTTTATGGGAAAAAACGTTCTAATAGCTTGGTATCGGGTGCAGAAACTGAAGCTATCGAAATCTGCGTCATGGACTCATATGTCTTTGTTTTAACTGACTATTAATTGAAGACCACCTCATCGTTACTGTTTTTTGAATATCGTTATGGCTGCTCTTGTTGTGGTCGATTACGTGTAGCAATTTTAACACGAGAATGCTGGGGCTGTTTACAATTTATTGTTTCATGCTTGTCATTTGTTTGTTATTTTGTTTCCAGTTGTTTATTTTTATTTGTTGGAGATGGACTATATTGCGACTTTCAAGGCGATGTTTGAAGGTTGCGAATTTCGCACTTTCTCACAGTTTCAGAAGTGTCTTCAGAGGTACATGGACGAGGTGGGCGATTTCTGCGTTTGTGTGATGAGCCGTAGGTTGAAAACTGTTTTGAAGTATTATAAGATAAGATGATATGGTTTCCTGAAAACCGTGCAGATTCATTATCGTTGTACGAAGTACAAAAGATGTAGGAATGTCTGCAGGGGTGTGCCACGTATCTAGTGGGTTAACTGTTGTTAGTCTTAACAAATAAATTCTCGCGATACATGTTGCAGATCACGATTTCATGTGGTCCGACGAGATGCGTATCTGGCTGTGAGCACTTTCGAGTTGGAGCACAACCACCCTGTCAATCGTCTGCCATATGATTCCCATCCTACGAATCGTGAACTCACCGTCAATGAATTGGACGAATGTTGGAGTCTGTTCCAGTAAAATACATCAACTACTGATATTGAACAGTATGTGGCGGGTGTTCACGCTAGGTTTATCATAACTGCTAGCCGTGGAAGCATCCGCCGCGAGTTAAAGCCTGAGATATCAAATGAGTCTGTTACGTTAGATTGGTCACGGAACATTGAAGAACCTCGAAGAAGTGCTGTCGGTGATTAATGCGATAGGCGTGGTGCGCCCCATGCGGGATAACGGCAACAGATGTGTGCATATCTGCTTTGCCCAGCAAACGCAGGCCGAACTTTTCAGACGCTTCCCGCATGTTGTGAATGTCGATGCCACCCACGGGATAAACGGGCACAAGTAGGTTATTGTATAGTTCCTCATACTTTCGAAGCTGGGAGTTATATCAGTTCCCCATAACAGACGGTATGGGATGCGGCTGACCCGTGATATACGGGTACGTCCATAGTGAAAAGTATGCTTCACTACGTAGACTTTTCAAAATATTTCGTAAAATGATGGGCGATCAAATTGCAGTGAAAACATTTGTTATGGATAAGATGGTTGCGCAAGTGAGGTCAACACGTGGTTCGGTTACGACATCCTGTTGTGTTATTTTCATATACGTGATGCCGTACTAAGCATGTAAGTGGGCAAAATTCGTCCGTCATATTTGTTAAAAGACAAACTCTTTTCGAAGTCGTTTTCTCTTCTACCGACTGGCTACGGCAGACAATGAGGAACAGTAGGTTGTACTGTTACACTGTTTGCCGTATGTTCAAACGTGAGTTGTATAGCATCGGCGGAACGGATAGGAAGTTTATGAATTACTTGTTGTGTAATTGGTTGTACATCAAGCCGAAATGAGCCTTCCAGGCACAAAAGCGATGTTGTCCACCTTGGCAATCGCACGAATAATAGGCTGGAAAACGCGAACGTGCGGTTAAAAAAGAAGGACGCATCCAAGGGACTTCCTAGCCTTCGTCATTCAGAAAACATGAATTCACAGTGAGTGACTGATGCGAGAGTACGAAATGCAAACGACCTATGGGCGCGACCGTCGTAAGGTTCTGGATGTCGACTGGTACGTGAAGAACATTCCTCACAGAATGACCACGTTCGCAAGTCATCTTGTCTAAAAATATCCGAAAGGGCGGACTCCACGACTCCATTTCGAAACAATGTATGAGTGCAAGGTAAGCGGTTCTCTGGTAATCACATTGAAGATTGCAGCTTCATGCGCAACAAGATAGTAACGCCCTCGTCTTGGATAGAGTTGAGCGCACATGTGAATGTACATTTCACCGTACAATGTGACTGCCATGCATACACATTCTGTCGGTGTTTCGGAAACATTTCTATCCCAACGGTAGGGTCTTTTGTAGTTTTGATTTCCCTTTACAAAGGTCACGTCTCCATTCATGAGCGGTGGCTGGCAGAGTACAACTTGCCAATTCGACAATTGGTAGGCCCGAAGCTCCGGCCGTTTGCCGCAGCCAGTTTCAACCGTCAATATAAAGCCCTGCGTCATGTACTTGAAAAACTGCACTACTGCAACAACCGCACGGCGATTACTTGCTTTAACGGTATCACTGTTCCTGCCAGTAAGATAGTGGAACGTGAAAAAACTGGCTTACTTTATACGACTTCCCCATGGACTCATCTGCAAGCGGTGTGCAACCAAGGTAGGTGAAAAAGCCTAAATTGGGGTTGCAATGTGGACTGCAGTGACCCCGTACAGATACACAGTTATTGGTGTGTTGCCGATCAGCTGATTTTCCACTTCAAATGTATGCAAATGGCAGACATAAACGAGTGTCCATACTGTGGCAAACAGCTTCAACCTCAGTCGCCTGGTAAGTGCACATTTCGAATCCTTACATTTGTCAGTTCCCTCGACTTCAGCCGTTATTCGCACTTCCCCAGTGAACATGAGAATTAAGTCGCGCATACTAACCACAACGGATGCCGAATTTGACCGGTCTGCTGACAATGTACCGCTTGCACACGGGCCGAGAAAAGCGCGAATCAACCTCACCTGGAACGACTGTTCTGTTAATAGAATTGAAGAAAGTAAGCTCCCTCATATGCGTACACGAATTTTTTGTAGATATCAGATGCGGTGAACGATACGATGATGTAAACTTCATCTGGTACACGGTTTCAATCATCCGAGAGGACATCCATAACACATGAAAACCGAAAGCTACATCCTGTGCTGGAAAATAGAAGAGGATGGTTGTAGATTTATCCACACTTATCAAATACATAATTCAAGGTTCTATTCCCACGTTTTCGTCCCCAGTGACTTCAGTAGTCTACCTATTTGTTTGGCATAACTGGTAAGGTAGGACAAATGGACGGAACAGCTATAAGTGTCTAAGCATGCAGCACAGTTTGACATAATTTTAGGCAACTGGACGGAGCAGCGGCATAATAAGACGTTGATGATGGCTTAAGTCAACCGGACGGGGCAGCTACCAATCTCAGCGCAGGACATGAATCGGAAAAACCAACGGGTGCGATGAAGTCGGAGTATATTATATAATTGACAACATTTTCGTATGAGGCAAGGTTAACAGCAGTTTGTCGATCATGTTTCCAGGATTTCGTTTCTGCCAACAGATCTCTTGAAGGTGTGACTGGAACTGCCGTTCGTTTGGTTCATATATTGCATGAAAGTGCTTCTTGGCAAAGGACTAAAGATTTTCTATGTTTTCGCATGCATCATGCTGTTTTCAGGAGTCCAGAAAACTTGAATGATTGATCGTCCAGTGCTCGTAATGAGCTATTTCATCTAAAGCTCTGTAAGTTCTCCATTCGTCCGTGATTATTATGGTGGTCGGTTGAAAGCAAAATAATTGAATAATAAAATCGGCTTACTCGAACACGACTAATCATTAGTGGAAAAATAACGCAGATCCGCATTCTACGTTAGTTCGGAGAATTAATGGCAAAATGTAATGAAAATCGGTGTCATTGACGTGGAACCATGCTTTTATTTCAAGTTGGACATAATTAAGCAGGAATGGGTGAATATAATTTTGAACTGCTGTTGAAACACGAATGCTAAGCTTTTTATAGATATACAAACTTGAGAAACGTCTATAAAGCTACTTCGAAGGAAGACAATGCACAAAAACTGGACAAGTAAGTCATGTTTTATCAGTTATATTCGCCACGCTTTACCATTCGTTGGTACCGCTGTCGTTACCTTTACATGAAATCAGGATGTACGCTGGAATAAAAACGAGGTGACCTGCAGAAAGAGTTACATTGAAAAACACTCCCAGCCGGAAAGATTACGACACATAACGGAACTGTGTAGTTCGCCGTTATTGTGCTTCGAAGCCGAAACGAGTTGAAAACGGTTGTTTAGGAGCGAAAAAGGATTTTTCAAATTTTTCATTAAATAATAAAATGCATATTACGGGACAAGTATATAGATTGCGTCAAGTATAATAATTGTGTTGCAATGAGAAAAATCAGTTATATCTAAAAATGGTTCATATTCACACTTTTTAAGAAAAATGTGTCGCAATTTTTCAGCACAAGC
Organism: Paragonimus skrjabini miyazakii; assembly: GCA_014338405.1. Lineage (NCBI taxonomy): Eukaryota > Metazoa > Platyhelminthes > Trematoda > Plagiorchiida > Troglotrematidae > Paragonimus > Paragonimus skrjabini miyazakii. The sequence continues at coordinate 31,827 of JTDE01003684.1, read as the reverse complement.
ATCATGTTGGCATTCCTAATCGATTTTACGTTCTGAAAATTCCTCAGTCGGAATTTTCGTGGTGGAATACGTATTCCTGCCTTGCAGAAACCCTCAGTTTCGTGTGGTTTTGAAGAGGTAATTGTGTATTAATTGCGACAGCGTTGCGTTTGCATTGCATTGTGCACGAAATATCACGGTAATTCTTAATGTAGGCTATGGAGCCGCGGTCTTTGTTTAACTATTCACCTGAATTATACATTCAGCCTGGTTCCCTTAAAGCATTTCCTTTGGAAAAGTGTTTACGTTATCCCCTGGTTGTTTCTTTCCACGGTATGGTGTAAACATGGGCAATACGTCCCCCTCCATCACTAACAACGTGCGTATTGTTTTGTTTATTGCTTACTGAAAATGCCTGAATGTAGCTTGCCATGTGTACGTAAGTAAATGCTCACTTTTCTCATAGATAATGACCAACATTGATGCTCGTTGGTTATATGACGTATCATGTGCGCTTGTGATTCCAACGACTGTTGGTCTGTTTTCGGCGGCCGCAGAATTCAATGACTACTGTCAGCATGTTCTCATTTCTCGCCAGAACTGAAGGAGATCATTATAACTTATCCCCAACCCTCTAAATACACGTTCATTCTAATTTCTCCCGGTTCCTTTTATCAACGTTGATCATAGCTTTAGTGAACTGGGCGGAACAGCTATTAGCGTGAACGCATACTACATACTTATGCGCTGATCACAGCTTAGGTGAACTGGACGGAGCAGCAGTTATAACGACAGCCCCATCATCGCACATACTTTAACCACCAGGGCTGCAACTCCGTATTCTAAACATGAAGAACAAACATGCTGAAGGATTTTACCTTCCTCGGATAGTGTACTCGCCCGGCGCTGGAATGTCATCAACAACAAGCCACACTAATGGCCATTGGTCTGACAGCCGTGGAACTCTTGGGATGGCACACCGGGATCTTAAAGGGGCATATGGACGGGTGTGTGCGATGATGGGGCCGTCGTAGTAACTGCATTGGGCTCAGCATCCGAATGTGATGCTATTGATTCCGTCGGACGGTAATTACTTTCAACTGTTCTGCATTATTCAAAACTGGATTTAGGTCACGAGTTGTGCAAGCAACCATCGGCGGAGATGTGAACCGTGTAAGCTACATTATTCCGTTCAGAATGATTCCATACTTGGAAGTACCCGATTCGCGCTGGAGAAATCATTCACAATTTTGCTCCGCTGGGCGTTCAAGAACAGCATAACATTCACAACGTTCATGGTGGTCTGTCTGGAAGAACCCGAAATACAGACAACTTGTTATTCCTCATCCGAAGTCGTGTTCGAGTAAGCCGATTTTATTATTCAATTATTTTGCTTTCAACCGACCACCATAATAATCACGGACGAATGGAGAACTTACAGAGCTTTAGATGAAATAGCTCATTACGAGCACTGGACGATCAATCATTCAATTTTTCTGGACTCCTGAAAACAGCATGATGCATGCGAAAACATAGAAAATCTTTAGTCCTTTGCCAAGAAGCACTTTCATGCAATATATGAACCAAACGAACGGCAGTTCCAGTCACACCTTCAAGAGATCTGTTGGCAGAAACGAAATCCTGGAAACATGATCGACAAACTGCTGTTAACCTTGCCTCATACGAAAATGTTGTCAATTATATAATATACTCCGACTTCATCGCACCCGTTGGTTTTTCCGATTCATGTCCTGCGCTGAGATTGGTAGCTGCCCCGTCCGGTTGACTTAAGCCATCATCAACGTCTTATTATGCCGCTGCTCCGTCCAGTTGCCTAAAATTATGTCAAACTGTGCTGCATGCTTAGACACTTATAGCTGCTCCGGCCATCTCTCCTACCTTCAAAATAAAGCGGAATATGAAAATGTGTACAATATCCTATAGAATTCCCTTTTAGAGCGTTAAAATAATGAAAACGGTCGATAAAATGGTAAGCAAAATACTTTTTGAAAACTGTTGTCCATCTGACTGTTCAGCCTGAGCGAGTGCGGGGAAGTTCAACAGGGTTTTTCTGGTTGGACTGAGGTACGGGCTGTTTGTTACACATGGGCTGTGTAGACTGCGAGGCACTAGGCGTAGGATCGACATCAGGAGCGATGGAAGGATCTAGATAGGGTTCGACATGAGTACCTTTAAGTCTATCAATGCTCGCTCTATCGTGAGGTCCATTTTGATCGATCACAAAAGCTTGGGGAATCGTTTAATCACACGTAATGATCCGGAGTATGGCTTTTGGAGGGGGGCTTTTACAGCGTCGACACGAGCGAAAACAAAATCACAAACTTCCAGATCGGAGTGCTTTTGTTCCTGTTTGGTGTTTAACCTAGTGGACTGTGGCCGGATTTTCGCCATGGATGACTTCAACCGCTACACGAAGGTAGTAGCGTCAAAATTAGTCTGGCCGGCGTTCGACCTGTAGAGCAGTTCACCAGGGGATCGAAGTGTCGTACCCTAAATGAATTCTGCGGTTGTGCAGCCAATGTCTTCTCTAACAGTCGACGGAATTCCAAGCATGACAAGGGGTGAGTGATCAGTTCAACGCTGGGGATCTAGCTGAGCTTTTAAAGCGGCCTTCAGCTGACGGTGACAGCGTTCGACCAAACCATTCGCTGCCGGATGGTATGCAGTGGTTTTAATGTGATCGACTCCCAGTAGCCGGTTGAAGTCGCTGAACAGCGCTGATTGAAATTGTGTACCTTTATCGGTGGTCACAGTCGTTGGAACACCATAGTTTGAGATCCACCCGTCTATGAACGCTCGCGCAACGGTTTCGGTATTCGTGTTTGGGAGAGATATTACCAATGGCCATCTAGTGAAGCCGTCAACGCACGTCAAGATATACCGATGACCTTTTGAATATGGCAACGGCCCGACTATGTCAACGTGGACATGACCGAAACGTGCGTCAGGGTTAGCGAATGTGCCGGAGGCCGTGATGTTATGCCAGCGAACTTTGCTGCGTTAAAAATCAAGGCAAGTTCTCGCTCATTCTCATATGTCCTTATGCATGTTCGGCCATACAAATGGGTCTGAAATCAGCTTGACGGTGGCAAGAATGCTGGGATGGGACATGCAGTGAAGGCTGTTAAAAACAGAGCGTCTGAAGTTTACTGGCGCAAATGGATAAGGGTTGACTGTCGTTGTGTCGCATATGATTGTGCCTTCGCAGTTGGTTAGAGGTAACTCGCGAATTTTGAGGGAAGAACAGATGCGACACTGCTGCAACTCTGGGCCGTTGTTTTGGTCTTGCGCTAATTCTTTCAAATCACTTGTGCCAGTCCGATGTCGATTATTCAAGGTAACTCTGGACAAGGCGTCAGCGACGGTGTTTTTATTAACTGCAATATATCTTACGTACGTCGTGAACAGGGAAACGTAATCCAACTGTCGAATTTCCCTCGGAGAATAACGGTCAGGCTTGGTGTTGAAATAATAAATAAGCGGTTTGTAATTCGTCAGGTCAGCAAAACGTCTGTCTTCCAACACGTGGCAAAAGTGCTTAGTGGCAAGAAAGATAGCCCGCAACTCGCTACCGAAGGTACTA
>JTDE01003683.1:19557-31299 GCA_014338405.1 Paragonimus skrjabini miyazakii | reverse complement strand
ACAGGACGTGGCGTCTAGCATCCTAGTAATCCGGTTTCTTGCACTGGTAGACAATAGCTTCCTGCACTCCGATTTTGAGGATCCCTTATCCGGCTTCGTTTGCCTGATACCCGTTACCTACAAAACAGTGTCAGTCTTGTGCGTAAAGGCAACGAAAAAGAATTAGAAGGTCAGAAAGCAACTTTCGTGCATGTTCGTTGATAAAGTGGAGACAACCGTACTGAGGTGATCACGCATACGTACACATCCGCACACATTCCTTTTGAAACAACAAATAATATGCATGTGGTACCTCAGCTATATAAGTTACAATTATATGTAACCGCGATAGTTCTATGACACCCTAATTGTGCAGTACTTAAGAGATTTCAGCGATTTCAGCGATTCGTTCACGGGTTCGTGGTTGGAGGCCCAAGCCTCCCGGATCCAGTCAGTTTGTCCGTTTCGTTGTCAGCGGTTTTCTGTTGACCTAAAAGGCAGTCATCAAAAACAGAATGTAGCACCGCTCATGGGGGTTACAGGGAATACCGAGAACAAAGTAAAATACTAATCTAGCAACTTCTTAACTGAGTGAGAATCTAATAACACTTTGAAGCGGTCCCTAGAAGAACAGCTTGCAACCTCCAATGGAAGGTCGTTCCAGTGGTTGATAACTCCATAAGAGAACTGTTGCCTATGGAAGGTCCGGGGTCGAGGCTTATAGAGCTTCATGTCGTGACCCCTTCGACTGTTACCAACTACTATGGTAAAGAACTAATGCACAATTCCTGTGCTGAACAAAATGTGCGTAAGGATTAAGTCGCCGAGGAATCTTCGAAATTCAGGTGGATAAAGATCACGAATTCCGAGACAAGACTCGTAGGAGAAGTGCCGCAAGCCAGTGACCATTTCGACGGTCACTGGCTGGACACGTTTGATGGCGAGTATATCCTTTTTCAAGCCGGTGTATACTATTTGATTAGTATACCTAAGCCATGGTCTTATATTGACTCCGCGTCCAGACTACTTAATAGACGATTCACCGACAACTATTAGCAGGGTAAGTGTCACATGCTGGGCTAACGAACGGAGAAAACCAGAACATCAATGGTCTGGCCGTCAATGTGCACTAACATTAGAAAAGCAGCACCCTCATCACAGTGGAACAACAGTATTTACGACTGCTATTGGGCGGCAAGCGTTCTTGTCTTTCCGTTGAACAGTTCATTGCGGCGTTTCACGACATTGCACCAAGTAACTAAGTCGTTTGAATCTGGTACGCATTCAAAAGGAAGCTGATCACCGCTTTCGTGTAGCCGGTGTCGATCTATCACGGTTTTGTCTGCCACGGCTTATGCGCCACTTCTCATTGGTTGGACCTCCTCTAATAAAGCAACTACACTGGTGCAGCCGCACTTCAGTAAGAACAGCGACAAGAATTACCTTGGAGGTAGCATCCGAAAAGGACAATTTTAATGCTGCATGACCTCAAGGACTTGTTACTCGAACCACCATCGAAAGCAAGAGCGCTCATGGGAAAATCAGAAATAAGTTCATTGTAGAGGTTAATATATACATTTTGGTACGAGGGGATGGGTTGTGCAGGCCGCTAGAGGGAAGGTGAATGATGACTTGGATTGCAGTTTCATATTGATGACGCCACGTTGTTGGAGAATCACCGTCGAGAGCTGTGGCCAATTCTTTCCCAGTTGACTGGGTCAAATGCATGTGTTCGTCATCGGTGTATGTGTGGGGAATCAAAACCGGGAAACGTGTATGACTACATCACGGATATTGTTGGTGATTTGAAAAATGTGTTGAATGTTGAAATAGTACTCTCCGCATGTAATATTCACATAAACGTCAGCATAAATTTCACTATGGAGGACGTGCTGGCCAGGGAAATATTCAGACAAGTGAAGAAACATACGGGATGTCATTCAAGTGAGAAGCGCACAGACAGTGGTGTGTGTATCGACGGGAAACTAGTATTCCTGCATTTGCATTATGGGGCAGAAATGAATATGGTTCCAGATGTAGACCACAGTCCGGACACTATACTGGTGATTCAATGTCCGACTCCGCGAACATTTTCAAGGTAGACTTTTGTCATCGTGTTACATGCACACGGTTTGTATGGGTAATATAAAAAGTCTGAATATATTCTGGAGACCTGGACCATTGCGCTTAACCGGTCGTATGAAGCCCGGTGTTAATAGGCAGGATGACCACATAATTTTCCTCGTCCGTGTGTCAGTGTCCGCCGAAATTTCATGGGAGTGCGAAGTATTCGTCGACAGTCATTCAGGAATGCCATAGAAGTTGGACAGTTTTTGTTGCATGTGGACCATTGGTAGTCGGTAGAAGAGAGGGGACGATAACTTTGTGAATTAATTCATCTGCGCGCACCTGATGTGCAGTGGATCTCGGTGTCGCCATTACCTAAACTTTGTGGGGTGTCTGAGATTGAAAATATTGACGCGATTTTCTGAGATGCATGGTGAGCCACATATTCTGTTCAGTTTGTACTACGCGACCAACTTCTGTGCCGATGTAAGTCAGTATGGTATTCTGGACTCTTCTCAGCGTTTCCATCTCGGTCGCGCATGCAAGTGCTAATAAGTTTCACACAACTTCTCAGATCTACCGATATTTTGGCTTTTCATGGAAAGGATGTGCAGGTCGGACGTCCACCCTGAAAGCGCGGTACATGATGACGCACAATCTGCTGCCATGCGGCTGGCCGCTGAGGGGTGATCGCAGTATACTAAAAAAGTCTGTACACAGTAACATGAGACCCAACAATGCTGTGTTGACTGCAAAACTGGCAATTATCCGTTTCACGGGATTCGCCTTGAAGGTCGTTCAAAAGGCAAAACGGTTCTTTTGGCGCGAATCCTCAATTTTTAAATATTTTATGAAATTTTAAAATCGGAATTTCAGGCAAAGTACTCACAGTACATCAATTGTAAATAAGCGGCGTTAATGGAAAAATTGGAATACATCGGTTACGTCCCAAATTATTAGCTTTGTGATGAAAAATTTTCCACTATTTTCGCGAAAACAACCCGTTCTTGAAGTTAGCTCACTTTTTCAAGTCTTATATATGCAATCATTGCCATTTTCGAAATGAAATACGTCATCCTATAGCCTGAGAGTGCTTCATTTTGCGGCGTTTCACAGATATGGCCGAAATGGAAATATACGACCATACTGTGTTTGTTTTGCATTTTAACAAGAACACCAACACATTTGATGGTGAAACATGTGTGAAAACATTTCCAGCTTCATTTCCTATACGATATTCATACTACCTCTCCTTGTTTGCAAGATTTCATGTAGATACTTGTCGATGAAACGTTGCTGTTAGAAATGGTTGAAAATGACGCTATCATATGGTTGTTTCCATTTTCGGTGTATATGGATCGGCGTAAGAAAAGGGTACCATGTCCCACTCTATCATCCAGAATCTTCAGAAGTGAATTCTATTCACCCTACTGCACAGTTTCTAGCTAGATGGATGTCGCGTGGCGTCCATGCGGAACGGTATACAGAAACAGATGAAATCAAGCTGCCCGCCGATCACCGGGAGGTATACCCGTCAGCCAGTCACACTACGATACTTAGAACGCCAAGTATCTATTGCGGTGCAGAAAACGTCCAATCAATATGGCAATCAATGGAATGGAAGCTGATGATAACCGTGTATTCCAAACGCTTCAAATACAGATTTTTCATCACTTCCCGCATGTGGTTGTTCTCCAAATAGTTCATGGTGAAAGTGGTTCGGAAGGAGCAGCTACTAGTGTGAACATACACTGCATACTCAGACGCTGATCATAAATTAAGTCAATCGGGTGGGGCAGCTACTGTTGTGAACGTATACTACATACGCAGGCGTTATTCATAGCTTAATTGAATGAAGTTGAAACATCTATCAGTGTGAACCTATAATGCACACACGGACGTTTTTCATAACTTAAGTGAACCAAGTTGAAGCATCTACTAGCCTGAACGCATCCTGTAATCTAAGACGTTGTTGATAGCTTAAGTCAATCGGGTGGAGCATCTACTAGTGTGATCGCATACTAGATGCTAAGGCGTTGTTGTTAACCTAATTCAATCGGGTGGAACATCTACTAGTGTGAACTTATACTGCGTATACGGGCGTTCTTCATGGCTTATGTGAATCATGTTGAAGTAGCCACTAGTGTGACCGCATCCTGTATTCTCAGACGTTGTCGATTGTCTGAGTCAGTTGAGTGGAGTAGCTACTAGTGTGAACGTTTATTTTTTATACAGACGTTCTCCATAGCTTAAGTGAACCAAGTTGAAGCATCTACAAGCGTGAACGCATCTTGTATTCACAGACATTGTTGATAGTCTAAGTCAATCGGGTGGAGCATCTACTAGTGTGATCGTATACTGCATGCTGAGACGTTATTCATAGCTTAAGTGAATGAGATTGAATCACTTACTAGCTTGAACGTATATTGCGTATACAGGCGTTCTTCATAGCTTATGTGAATCATGTTGAATTGGTCACTAGTGTGACCGCATCCTGTATTTGAGACGTTGTTGGTAGCTTAAGTCAATCGAGTGGAGAAGCTTCTAGCCTGATCGCGTACTGCATGCTGAGACGTTATTCATAGCTTAAGTGAATGAGGTTAAAGCACCCACTAGTTTGAACGTATACTACTTATACAAGCGTTCTTCATAGCTTATGTGAATCATATTGAAGTAGCCACCAGTGTGACCGCATCCTGTATTTGAGACGATGTTGATCGTCTACGTCAGTCGAGTGGAGAAGCTACTGGTGTGATCGTATGTTGCATTCTCAGGCGTTATTCATAGCCTAAATGAATGAGGTTGAAGCATCTACTAGTGTGTTTGCATACTCCGACGTAATTGATAGCTCAAGTGAATCAGGTTGAAGCAGTTACTGTTTGAAACACATAGGGCATTCTGAGACGTTTTTGATAGTTTATGTCAATCGGGTGGAGCAATTACTGATGTGAACTTATACTACATACGCAGACGTTATTCATAGCTTAATTGAATGAGGTTGAAGCATCTATTAGTGTGAACCTGTACTGCATACTCAGACGTTCTTCATAGCTCGAGTTGATCAGGTTCAAGCAATTACTAATGTAAATCAATACTGCACAGACAGACGTTAATCATTGTTCATGTGAATCAGGTTGAAGCAGCTACCAATGAGAACGCATACCGCATACTAAGACATTTTTTATTGGCCAGGTCAGCGGGGTCATCCTCTGAATGGATCAAAAGCTGCAATGTTTAGTAGTGAATCCAAGTATATTGTACTGTATACAACTTTTAAGGTGGAGAACAGTTTGACGACTTGGTTCGCGGGGTTTCTCTTTCCAGGTATGACTATGAAGTGATACTTGGCGAACAGGTATGTTCCTACATTGGCGATAGAATGAAGGTGTTATATGTATACTACAACCGGCTTACTCGGTCATATCTTCTATGTTTTCTGTTTACACAATTCATCACACCGGGGAACCTTTGAGGTGGGGATCTAAGGGGTGAAATAGATGAATCACCGTTCACGGAAAGGTGCACCATGGTGTATGTCCCTTTCGAAATGCCTAGGTACATGTTGCCATATAAACGGGAATCTGGGAAGGCGCTTGTGTTGGATTGTTACAGGAACAGAGGAGACACAGCCACCTTATTTTCCATCGTCCGAAGACGTGTTTGAGTGAGCCAGTAACTTAGTCCATACCTTTCATTTCCGGCCTCGAAGCATGATAGTAACGGACGAATGGAGCGTTTGTTGAACTTTGGGTTAAATAGCTCGCTGCGAACACTGGACAATAAATTACTCAGTGAACTTCTGGTCGTCCGAAAACCTTCGGTCCTCTGCACTTTAGTGACAGATTACGATCAAACGAACGTCAGTTCCAGTCACATCTACAGATCGTTTGTCGGAAAGGAAATCCTGGAAGTGAAATTGGCAAACTGTTATCCATCCTGTGTCACACAGAAATGTTGTAAATGATATTATATGCTCCGGTCCGTTATTGCACGCAGGACCTGGTACCGTGCCATTAATTATTTGCATCGATTACCTTCGGAATAATATTTCTAGCAGCTCTTTCTTCTACGCTGATGATCTGAACATTTGAAATGCTAGCAGTCCCAGTGCACTTCGGATAGATCTTGACGCGACTAAGCGGTGATCGGACGGTTTGGCTCCCCTCTAGACGATACTGAGTGACCACACATGTCAATCGATTAAAATTTCGGCAACGCCTTCGTCGTTCACAGTTCACTCTGTACTTCAGAAACCACAAATATCGATCGCAAGAAATCCTTGCCTCCTAAGGTTCTCTAGCTTAGCTTTTGCTTGTGTTCATAGGATGGCGACAAAAGATAGATCTGCCACCCTCGCGAAGACTATGCGCATTTCTCCCGTGTAGACAAAAAGTGTTTTAAACATTCGACAGGGAGCACAGACCACGTTATATACACTGGCTAGAAGAGAACTACTCGGTACTGAGCATGTTTAATGTGCGGCTACCAGCACATGCCGCATATAGCCCGCCGCCAACTTGCCGCGGGGTGCGGGTTACGATTTACCATGGATAAAATGTCAGAAACCCTTATCCCACTATGTTACAGTGACATTAGTAATTCGGATAATTTTGGTTCTTCGAGCATAGTATTTTCCCCTCTGTTTCGGTGACATCCGTTCAGGAGCGGATGCAGTTCATAACATTTTCTGGTGGACGCGCTGATACACTATATCGGGCATGTGGAATGGAAGTTGGTTTTTGTTTACGTAAGGTGGCAGATATGAATACCCAGCTTAGTAAATTCCGATGCACGACGTGCTTCCTAGTTTTGGAAATATATCATCAGTAGAGACCGCACACGTGCAGCACCGTACAGAATAGGTTATGCATTATTTAGGCAGCAATTTGACTTTTTCCACATTCTGGAGTTACCACATTTAAGTTAATTGGTTCGGACTGTCAGTCGGCTGCGACGATATCGAGAAGCCGTCTGAAGTTTTTTAAGATTGTCGCGCTGTGTTTCTGCTGTATCCGATTTATCAACAAAGCTATGTCGCTTCAAACGCATTCATAAGCCTAGCATTATCAGGACTCATATTCCAATGTTGGCACATTTTGTAGGACATTATTGTGTTCCGTTTTCGTCGCATTCGAAGTATCTAGCAAGAAGTGTGATTTCGGACGCATCCCTGTTTTGGTGGATCAATTGACCCTGAATTCACAATGACTGGAACTTCAAATTCAAACGTCAATCGCTTTCAGAAGCGAACGCTTGAACGAATGTTTGTTACTGCATTCTGAACTCCTAAGTGTGATACCCTCTTCATGGTTGCCCTAAACGTGACGTACTGAGCAAAGCAATATAGAATGTTTGGCTTGCATTCATAGGTGGGCCTTGTTGCACAGATGTGGCACATGAAACGGTAGATGCTGTTAACATTGTATCAGTCGCCGAACCACCGGGAACAGCAGTAATATAAGGATCATTTGCAGGTCAACGTACTTCAAGTGAGCGAAAGAATATTGTTGAAAAACTTTGATGAAAGACGCGCGCTCGACCTTGGGTTGATCAGATTGGGATGTGTGAGAATGGTCTGGCATTCTATTTCCAGCAATCCTGCACTAGGTCCATGTTCCTCGGAATACTGCAAATGTATCACCCAGCTGTTTCTCTGGATACAAAGACGATGGTAAGTACTCCACGAGGCTGTGCTCAAGGTTACCTTGGTTCTGATGTGTATGTACGCCTCGCATTAGAGAAGGATTTACCACGCTGCTTCTTATTGCCCAGCAACCATAGCTGTACGGGCGCCCCGTTACAATTGCATAGTGGCGGTGTGTTTCATTTCAAACCGTCGACAACACATGTATGGCCTATTTTAGGACATTATGACCGAAGTCGGAATCATTCATGATGGGCATCCATTATAGATCAATGAATCCATGTCTTGGAGCAAACTTCCCGATGGACTGGTTTACCGGCCCTCGACACTTATTGAGTGCAGCCTTCAAAGTGCTATTTGTGATACCTCTGCTAGGTACTTTGCTGAGCAGGTTAAAGAGCATTCGGGCTACTTCGGCTGTGGTGGGTAAACACAAGAACTACTCGTCGAATAAAATCCCCATCCCTCATTCTCCACGGAAGCACCGAGCACCCTACCAATCGATGTCCTTCCAGAGGGTGGAGACACGGTAGACTCGTCTCCACCAGCATTACTGGCCAAGCGGCGTAAACTTATGGACGACTCCCCTGGACCGGATAGAACGTCATCCTGTTCGAAGGTGCCAAACAGCTTGTTAGCCCTATGGGTATGTTATTCACTGAGCCGCTCGAACAAAGTGTGGCCCCCATGAGTTTCAAAGTGACCAACCTAACTTCTATATTCAAGGGTGGTCGCTGCAGTTTTCCAGCTAACTATAGACCAACCATTGTCTTGACGAGTGCATCGGAAGTGCTTGAAGGGTCAACCTATGGTGTTCCTTCTAACTGCCTATCGATAAACTGCACAAACGTTGTTTTCATGGTTATCTACTTGGAAGGTTGCACCTTCACTTCAAAGATAGCTGTCATCGCGTCAACGTCAACTCCCGTTTCTTGGGTTGAAATTGAAGCAATAATAAGGTTCCCCAGGCCTCAGTTATCATGTTTCTTCTCTTCTTATTCACACAGACGAAATAACCACCGAAACATCCTCCCCCTTTTACTTCTTGCGGATGATGGGAAACTCTGGCGTGACGTCAAAACATTCTATGATTCCGCTCTTCAGCGAGGTGACTTAAACACACCACCTAGTTGGTTTCAGACAAACTTTCTGGACTTCAACGTTGTGAAGCACAAGGTAATGTGCATTCGGCAAACCCTTAATGACAGTTGTTTCAATGATACTAGCCTTTAATCGATTCCTGCTGAGACAGACCTGGGGACATACGTTTTCAATACTCTTTCACGTTTGAAAAACACAGAAGCCAATGCGGACATAGCCAACAGGACCCTGGCACTCCTCAAGCGACTCTTCGGCAAGTTCCGATTCACACGCACCGAGCTTCCCTATAACAGCTCTGTTCGACCTAATCTTGCGAATAATACTGCAGCCTGACCTCGTCACTTTTAGAAGGATAAGGCCCCACTTGAAGCTGCTCAAGAGAAGGCCACAAAAGTCATCCCAGGAATGCACACAAAGCTCCACGAAGATAGACAGTGAAACTACTTCGTATTCGCCCAGGTTTCGTTGATTTTGGAGGTAACTTGCTACTCACTTTCGTAGTCTTCAAGACTCCCTGTAGACAAATGTACGACACTTATGTAGAGCCCTATTTAACACCCATAAGAAGATTGCCTTAGAGGTCATTGTGTCGAGCCATAACTGCAGTATAGTTGATTAAAATGATGGCATAGCTTTTACTCGTTACGTCGCCGTGGAGTGTGGAACTCTGTGCCATATATTATTGTACACTTAGGTTCTCTGTCTGCTTTAAAAGTTTGTTTGGACGGATTCTTCCTTCTGCATTTCAATAATCACATCTGTTTTCAATTTCAAGTTCATCGACCCGGCACCGAGATACGGAGCCCTCAGAAGCGCAGCTTCCTTCTTTATTCACCACCCCGTTAAGCCCACCCAGTCAACGAACTAGTAGTACCATTAGGCTTGCAGTGCCTACAGTTCATGATAATGTTCTGTAATTCGATTTTGTGCATTTCGTTAACCTCATCTCTACCTTAGTTTGAAAACGTCATCTTCGTTTTTGAAGTTGACTAGCAAAAAAATAAACGGGATTTCCCCTCTCACAATCCCCGTCGTTTTCTTTTGGGTGGATGTTTGACCGGCGAAGTAATCGCACGGTGGACTTTTTTAGCTGAGCGTTTCCGCCGACCTACAACCGCTCAAAGTTTGCCAGCTTACGACACGTGTGGAATTAACCATCCGACGTTGTCTGAACCTACTTTCAGATTCTGTCCACTTGTGTGTAGTGAGACCACCTTCGACGTCTTCAAAATACTAAACTCCCCACGACGTGGAAGTTCCCTTACCAGTACCGGTGTGCCGGTTCACACTACTTTGCGAATGTAAATTTACTACAAACAACTAGCGTGGAAGCTCGTATCGTGGCACTTATCGTGACCGTATAATGAACATGCATAATCGTCACTCATGTAGGCTACATTCCATAGAATAAAAATGTTTTAGAAATTGCCTTTGGGAACGCTGCCCAATCGATTCGACGCTTGTTTGAATTCTGCAGGTCGTATGGATTTCCGTTGACATTCGTCTTCTTTGGCGGCTGTCAAACGATTATGTTTAAGGTTCTCTAACGTCCCTGGCGCATTGACTTGTTGCATTGAAGTCTGCCTGTGTACGGTAAGTAAATCATAAGATAAAGATTGCAGACTCACTGGTCTCCCATTACGACTTTTGATTTGCGGTCGCGTAAGGCTAGGGAGTCCTTGGATGTACCAACAATAGTCCCAAGTACTGGTCTCGGGTCTATATTGTCCACAATTCACGGTCATATTTTATGCTGCATTTTTGTACATTGTTGTATGTATCGTTCTGTTACCTTCATCTGTACACTCGTTTGAAACCATCACCATCATTTTTTTAATTGAATCGCCAACACGAATAAACGGGATTGACTGCGCATCATCACTGTCTTCTTTACTTGTACCAATTTTTGAGCTGGTAACCTAATTGCACAGTGAAATATTTTAGCTCAGCATATTGGCTGATCCATCAGCACCCAGCGCGCACCCACACCTCGTGTGGAATTATCCTTCGGCTGTGTTCCGGACCTCAATTCTGCCGCCTTCTCTATCTTGTGAGGGTCTATTTGGTCCAGCGGATCTTAACTTATCTCTGAGTCGTTATCTAGTTTACCGACAGGTTTTTGGTTTATTTGTACGCTTACCTTTTGTACTTATCCGTTACCGTCACGATCTCTTTGGCGCTACCATATTTTTGGTCATTTTTCTCATTTAATTGATTAGGCCACTACAGGATGTGTGGTGGCCAGTTCAACGAAAAGGAACCTCGACTTAGCGCAGTCATTCCATTCTTATCAAAGAATCTTTCGTTTTGGTTGACCGCATACGTTTGGCATCCGTCCGTTACTGCCACAGCTCTTCTTTGGTGTCAACATATTACTGGACACGTTCAAGCCTTAAACCGTAAAGTTTTAATTCTGTGAGTTCGAAATTCTCTCCGCGTTGTTTTATTGATATTCAACTGTGTCCTTAACCTAAAGACTTCGAGAATTACGAATTAACTTATTCTTATTCGCTTAGTCGCCCCAGAGATGATAAAAAGGTCCAGCTGTGGATCTTGCGTAAAGATTGTCCGCGCGAGGGATCACGCCATGCAGTGTTTGCTCTGCTGCACATGGTTTCACACCTCGTGTATAGGCATGTCGAACGAGGTTTACAAAATGTTGACAGCAACACGGTTAGACTGTATCCATCCTGTTTGTCATTGTTGTAGAACAGCAAGCCAGCCCCCCAGTTCTGAAACTAGCAACTTCCCAGTGGATGTGATAGCCCCTGAGCCACGGGCTGTAGCCAGTAAGGTTTGCATTGCGAGCGTTAGAGACACAGCATCATATGCGTCAGTTGCCTCGGGAGCGCCGTCAAAGAAGGTTACCCCGGTTGCTCCAAAAACGTACATGCCCATTTCTGCTGACAACCAGTCAACAGCTTGTAAGCAAAAGCGACCGATTTTGGTAT
>JTDE01003682.1:14977-33885 GCA_014338405.1 Paragonimus skrjabini miyazakii | reverse complement strand
AAACAAATGAGGACTGAGCACTGGTTCTTGAAGGCTGCCTGCAGAAATCGGAGGAAGGGGAAAGGAAAGGTCTGGTCCAGTTTTAATTTCGAAAGTTCTATTATCAAGAAGAGAGGTAATTCAGTTAATAACCTCTCATTGGATGCCATGAGCTTCCAGTTTGTATACAAGAGGGTCGCATGCGATACCGTCGAAGGCTTTGGCAAAATCAAGGAGGATAGCATCTGAGATGTGGTTGCTGCCTTAGGCTTTTGTCAGGCTATCCACGAAGACTAACACATTGGTTATGCATGACAGATCAAGAAGTAAGCCATGCTGAGTAGAAGAGGAGAGGTTGATTGAAAGCAAATGCTCAAGAATGGCGCGTTTTGAAAGGTGCTCCATTACCTTGTATGGGATGCTAGTGAAGCTTATAGGTCGATCACCAGTTGGTTGATATCAATCTTTTTCCCTCATATCTTTCTTTCCAGCTTGAGTTCTTCCTTGGCCATCGCTTATACCTCTAATCTGGATTAACTTTGGTGCTTGCAGTATTCCCAGTCTGAAACAGATAAATTGCTAGGACGCTCCTGTACGAACGTTGGACTCGTTGAATGTGTGTATGTTACGACCGCACGTGATCGAGAAAGACAAGAACAACGCAAAGACCGCGAGCAGTATCTCTATCACGAACGAACGCAACGATATTGCAAAACGGTACGAAAATCAGAGCGCAAGCATCGGATTCCAATCCTCACAACTTAGAACCCCCCAAACAAGCAAGGAAAAAGACGGCCTTCAAACGAGCTTTATTTGCTGCTCAGCCCGAAGGCAACTGTATTTATAGGTTTGGGTCAGCCTTGGGCCTAGGTCACTGAATGAACCAATCAGAAGCGAGCGCAACTTCTCGGATGTTCCAGAATTTTGGCGGGCTTTCATATTCCCAGAAAATGATAAATCCATTTTCCCTAGCAAATAATGCGAATTTTTGGGAATGAGTGCCTTTTCCGAACACTGTCTGCTGCACTTCAAAAACTAGGATCCGGGACAGTAGTTAACTTATGCAATTTGCAGTACTTGCACTATCTACCCAATACTGGCTGTGCACTTTGGGTGATTCCGCGGTCACCGCAACAGATCGGGCTGAAGTAGTTGGAGTCTTCAGCACAACGGCTGCAGCGGCATTAGTAGATTGGAATCTTGTGAACAGTCAACTTTACGACGTCCACTTGGGAGGTTCTACTAAGACCAGCTATAGACACCAAATCCTCAAAAACGTTTTCATTTGCTGTTCATGCTCCAGCATCGGGAACACCTTTTACTCGGATCTGGCCCCCCTCTTTTGGTCGACACATGGTTCTGATATAGTCATTCCGAACGGAGATATGAACGCCCAGGTCGGCCGGCTTGATGTTGCCGAACCTCGTCTAGATGACAGGTTTGAGGTAGCATCACATTGGCCAGATAGTGTCGGACGGCTGTTGCAACTGTGCTCTGGGAGTAGGCTATTTTTGCCAACACTAGTTCTAGGCATCGTCCGCATCATTGTTATACTTGACGCTGTCTTTCTCTAAACCAAGCCCCGTCTCAGATAGACCACACAGTTGTTAGTTTTAGGTGGCGGGTCTCCACTCACGACTGGAGCACATACTTAAACTCAGATCATGTATTGGTACGTTGCAGGTTCGTTCCTACTTTTCCTGAACAGTCACCCCACCGACTACAGCGGCTGACTGTTGAGAAGCTGGTTATACTGTCGACAAAACGTAAGTGCCAAGCCAGCCCAGAAAGCTAACTTAGCAATTCTCACCCGGAAGATCCTAGTAGCTGCTGGGCCTAAATCACACAGGCCATTCCTGAAGCAGGTATTGTAGCATGCGGCACGGGGGTTTGCAGATTAGACGAACATTGGACTTCAGATAAATCCCTTGAGTTGTTAAATGTCAAACGGAACATTCCTCCTGATAGTTCATATAACATGTTTAGGAGGGATATCTGTAGGAAGCTGAATCGTAGCCTGATCGCCGATCCAGAAGCTTGGCTAATGGAAAAAGTTAACAAAATGGAAACCGCTTCTGCTTTAGGGAAAACCGACAGACTATTTAAGCGTATCCGTGCTACTGATCCAAGGCAACCGTCTATCAATGAAGCTATCAGCGAGGCAGATCGTACACTCATCCATAATAAGTTCAGGAGGTTAGAGTACTGCATGGAACATTTTGAGGGTCAATTTAACTGACTTCCTGCTTCTACTCTGTTACCCCCACCAACTTGCCGTGCAAAACCCCGGTCGTTGGATTTAGAACCACCCATTAAAACTGAGATCCGCAATTGCATTTCGGTTCAGTAAACGTAATAGGGCTATTGGCTCAGATGAATTCTTGCTTGTACTTTTTGAAGAGGGTGGGGAAACGTTCGTAGAAGCCTTGACTCATTTTTTTCAATGTGTGTAAACGACGGAGATCAACCCTTCGTGCTAAAAAGAAAAGATTCCGGGACTATTGCAAAAACCACAGAGGAATTAGTTTGACCTCAGTCATTACTAGGGCTCTGGCATCCATTATACTTCCTTGACCCAATGCAGCTAAGGGGCAAACATTAAAGAAGAACAGGCAGAGTTTCATCCTATGAGGGTAAACATCGGTCAAATTTTCACTCTCTGCCAAATTCCGGAACAGCATCATGTATACCGCCAGCCGACAATTACCGTATTTCTCGACTATAAAGGTACGTTCGATTTGCTTAAACGCATGGATGTGTGAGCATACTGTCGGCGCTTTATTCCCATACTTCAGCTCACCAGCAGCGGCGAATGTCAATGCTGTCCACTCTCATCATTTTTGTCTAATTTTGTCATAGACGAAGTAATAGAGGACTGTCCGTGGCATTCACAAGATGCTGGTATGGATCTCCTACTTGGTGGAAGAATGGCTGATCTTGGTTATGCTGATGATAAAGTGTTGCTATTTGACACTTCCCAAGCGGCACAAACAACGCTTGACGCTATTTCGCGTTCTGCGAAATAATTCGGAATGCGCTTCGCTGTCTCGAAGTGCAAAGTGCTCCTGCAACATTGCTGTGATTACGCAGATTTATTGTTGGATAATGAAGTCATGAAGGTTGTCGACCGATTTGTATACTTGGGAAGTTGCATCAGCGGCGGCAGAGGTGTAGGTAATGAAATAGGAGTGCGTGTCTTTAAGGCTGGGACGATATTCACTAATCTGCGACATCTCTGACGGCAGAGAGGTCTCTGAAGCTTAAGGGTGGCGAAGTTAAGGCGACAGTTAGGGCTGTATTACCATACGGCAGCGAAACCTGGCCGCTTAGGGTAGAAGACGTGAACCGTCTTCAGGTAGTTGACCACGGATGTTTGTGTTCGATCGGTCGTGTCGAGTGGCACCAATGGGTAAGCAACGAGGTGGTTTGGAAGCGCGTATTTGGTAGTGGTTTTCAATCGAGTTCTTCTGTTCGTTTCTTACACTTTCACATACTTAGATGGTTGGTCATATACTAAGGATGCTAGCTTGTCATCTACTCCACCGAACACTCTGGCGATGCTGCCACCGACTGGCGTAAGGTGCAAAGTGGACAGATGATGAGCTGGCGTAGATAAATGAAGTCGTTCATAAAGGGATTGGTCATTGTGGATCGAATTCACGTCCCAGGCTGGGGAACTCGCGACTCACAAAGTCGGTGGCTGGAAACGTTAGGTGAGATGGTAGCTAACCCAGTTCACTGGCGTAAATATTGTCGTTGTCTGACCGAGTTGGCTGTGGAGTAAGTGCATATAATGACGTAGGACAATGAAAGTCGAAAGGGAGCTGTCTTATTGATGACGCTTTATTTTCACTCGTAGCTTGGTTGTTTATTTGCAAGCTATAGGCACCTTGATGTCGGCTGATTGAATATAGACGTAGATATTTTCAGTACTTT
Source organism: Paragonimus skrjabini miyazakii (assembly GCA_014338405.1). Taxonomy (NCBI): domain Eukaryota; kingdom Metazoa; phylum Platyhelminthes; class Trematoda; order Plagiorchiida; family Troglotrematidae; genus Paragonimus; species Paragonimus skrjabini miyazakii. Next base: position 29,970 of record JTDE01003682.1, on the reverse strand, counting down.
GGTTCTCTCTTTGACTTCTTTCCTGGCTGGGGCTTACTTTCTCCTTCATTGGTGTACGGCAGTTAAGCATCGGCGAGAGCCAGTAGTGTATTTCACTAATGATTGTGGTCATGTTGACAACACAAACGGAAGCCACACCCTCATTATATACCCATCCTTTCAACGACAGTCGGACGTCTTTTTGACGCCACGAATAAAATAAGCTGGCGACAACCGCAGGCGCCTATGCTATCTGCGCCGTTATTTCATCAGCAATATTACAAGCTGCCAAGTTATTCTTACCCAAATGTGTGAAACTGTCCGCGTTCTCCAGCGGATTGCTTCTAACAAAGAAAGTATGAGTGAGAATGCCTCAGTATTTAAGCAGCAGGTTGCACTTTGAAGGTATGAAGCACACTCCATACAAACCAGCCTGGTCGCTCTCCGGGTGTTAGAAAGAGGATGATATCAGAACTCACAAAACTCCATCAGACTGTTTGGGAAACTGAAGAGGTATCGTGTAATTGGTGCTTATCAACAATATTTCCAGATTTCACTAGGAGGGCCCAAAGTCTGTGTTACAACTACACAGGCATCAATCTAGTGTCAGTTGCGTCCAGGTAACTTAATGACCTCATATTATGTCGGCTCACTGAGCCCAGCAAAAATCAGATACTTGAAGGACAGACGGGATTCTGATCCGGTCGTGGGTGCGTTGATCACATTTTCACGTTATGACAGATTTTGGACCATCGGCTCTCTTATATGCAACCGACCGTCATGGTCTTTTCAGACTAGAAGGCTGCTTTCGATTCCGTTTGCTCAACTTTCTCTGGAACTGCCTTCTTCGCAAGGGAGTACCATGGGAATACGTGAATCTGTTAAGGTCACTGTCTGCTCATTCTATAAGCAGGGTGGGAGTTTATGGACGGCTGTCTTAAGCGTTCATCACTTCCAGTGGTGTTCGTCAATGGTGTCTGGTTTCTTTCTTCCTGTTCACTTTTGTCATGGACGACATTCTAGAAGGTGTGCTTGAGGAGTCCATTGAACGTGACGTTGAGCCTCATCCTGGCGTAAGGTTGACAGACGCAGAGTATATGAAGGATATTGTCTCACTTTGCCTCCCTACTGAAGACATGCAGATCATGCTGAACAGGATGAGTGACCGTGCTAGTGTGTATGAAGTGTGCTTCACACCTACAAAGTGTACAGTGCCTCTTCATGACTGGAGCGTTTCCGCTCCTGCTCTCTTCATCGCAGGTAATTCGCTTGAGACTATGGACAGCTCCACATACTTGGGTGGCACTATCTCATCAGCCTGTGGTACTGCTGATGAGATATCAGCGAGGATGGCAAAGGCACGGGCCATCTTTCTCGTCGAAAAGACGCTCGGTTGTCACTGAGTGGAAGGGTATATAATGCTTGTGTACGTAGTCTGTCCGCAGCAAAGACGTCAACCGACTTGCTGTGTTTGATCACCGATGTCTCCGCCAGTTAGCCCACATTGAGTAGACTGCTCGCTTGAGCAACACGACCGTTCACCGGCGCTCACTGCGGAATGCTAGGATGCACGATCAATTGGTCAATCATTCACGTTACACAGCCTGCGATGGTTGGGTCGTGTTCTCCGTATGCCATCTGATCGTTTGCCGTGTTGGGCGTTATATACTGAGACCACTAACAGTTGGGTGAAACCACATCGTGGTCACTAAATATGAATACCCTGACCGCTCCATTGAGCAAAGTGAACAGGTGTTGCCTGCTTCGCTGGGATCCTCGAGACCACTCAAATCGCCGGGTAGGGGCGCTATCTGAGATGGCGGTGTGTGACAGCCAATGACATACATGTATCCATACCATTTCTAGTTCTTCTGCCTAGTCTATTATTATTGTTATTACTCCTTGGCGTTTTCAGCAACGTTCTTTCTAGACTGTTCAACGTCATTATTGAGGTTATCAGCAGTCCGAGTTACGTTACTTCCCGATCAGGCTCATGACTGTTTTGACAATCTTGATGGTGGTAACGATTACTCATCTTGTTGAACTTGGCCTGTGTGCCCTCGACAGAAGAGGTAACCAAGATAGTGCTGTCCTCATATTCTATACCGATCAATGTAGCGTCGGGAATGAAACCCTAAGAATATTGGATTTGTCAGGCGAAGCTTGCAGAATATCGTCCATGACAAAACTGACCAGGATGAGTGAGATCGGGCTCCCATTCCAAGCCCCATTGGAGGTGATAACCGCTATTCTATACTCTTGTCTATTACTCAGCTGAATGAAGTGTGAGAGGCAACCTTGTCGATCAACGCCTAAGTTGTGTATTAACGTGCAGTCTACATTTCCCGAGGGGTCATGCTGATTTCAACAAATTGACGCGTTTCACTGATACTTCTCTAGTAAGAAGGCGGTGCCAGAAAGCAGAAGGAATCACTGAATCGAAAGCAGTCCATAGATCCAGAGATAACAGGACCGCTAGCTGAGAAAAAGAGTGCCGCTACTTCATTGCAAGTCGCTAGGTAAACATGTACCTAGTACGTCGGATATCACGTCGGAAGCTTGTCTGTTCCAATATTTGGTTCGCGTTTTATTCACGAAGGTGTCATATCGTGAGATTTGGGGATGCCTTCGGTTCGACAGAAACGATACCAATGCCTTTGTGATAGTCATGATATTCCGGTCCCTTTCCTGAATATTGGAAGACAGGACACCTCCACAGAATCCCATATGAGACGAAGGCATGGTCACTTCAGACGGCAGTCTGTCGTCATCATCTATAAAGAAAAGGTTTGGATATAGAGCCTTACTACATTTAAATAATTTGAGCTCCAAAACCACTGGGATATCCAACGGGAGATTATCAAGAATGTCGTAATCTAAATACCAGGCTTGACGAATAGCGGAACACAAACCACTAACCCGAGCTACTGAACTCTTCACTATTTTTAACAATCGTATTGTCACCGTTACCAATAGCTGAATGAACTGGCTAAGGTCAGATGAATTGTTCCTTAAAGTGTTCAACCTACACATCATCTCGTCGCAACAAACGGCAAATTGCTGGACACCAACTCTTTACTCATAATCTCAACTATCACGTGCGAGATGAAGCAGCATTTGGTTGTACTTTGGTAGAAACGCAGCTTTTCCATATATTCAGCTATTCTGGCCAAACACTCCTCACGGTCCTTACGTTAACCATTCGCAAGTCCACATTTCAGACCACTGCCGCCTTTGACGTGTTCGTGGCCAGAGGATCATCTGACGTTTGTTCACAAGCTCCGTCGAATAAGCAGAAATTCGTCTCTGCCGTACCTTTTCTGTTCCTTTGGAACGAACCTCCCTGTAACGTATTTGCATAGCCATAGTGAAGTCTACCCAGCGCCCGTTTGAATCCCGCCACCACTGTAGTCCAGGCAATATTATTTACTGATGTTTAGCAAACGTTTATTGCAGCCTCATCGCTCAGGTTCCAGTTGACACAGGTGCAAGCTGATTATCTCTGAGCAAATGATCAAATGAGGTGGGCTTCAAAAATGGTCTCTGCTCAAAAATGCCGGATTACATCGACGATTTTTGAAGACATTTGCGGTTCACGTAGATGCAGCCACCCCCTGTCAGCATGAGATGAATATCAGCGTTCAACAACGTATCAGTTCATCTCCTAATATGTATTTACTACTTGTCTAGCATTTTTCTAAATTATTCTATTATGTGCATGTTTTTGCTGATGATATAACCTTCCGCTAGTCTTCTAATTATTTAGCCACCGTTCTAGACCGTAACAACTCTTATCAACTCGAACTCCGGTCAACACGCATAAACAATGACCTAAGGAAAAACTCGAAACGAAAGTTTTCGAATGCAGCAAACCTCAACCATTCAAAATCTGTTCACACTGCTCTCTTTAGTACTCCGCATGTTTTGTACTGCTTAGTTTCGATTCCAATTCTGTCCTGTGTTTCCCTGGCCCATCTTCCTTGAGTTTACCTTTTTCTCACAAGCCATCTTGGTCCAACAACGCTAAGCTTTCGGCTACACACGCATGACAAAGAACTGGCTCTGATTTTAGAGACTGTAGAGTTTATATTTTCATTATTTATCCACTTTAGAATTCTATTAACACTTATGAGACCACAAGGTACAATTATTTTTGGGGAAGTACTGAGGTCAACATTATGTGACTTGTTGATGATGCATCTGCCTCATTATATATGCATACTATTTTGCACGATTAAAGCTACATGAAGTGGCAAACGCACCACAATGCCTTGAAGGCACGGCAATTCTCGGTTGCCCAGGCCAAGAAAGAGGTTAACAGAGGGTCCCCATCTGTAGCTTATGGTTCATAAACTTAGTCTTTAAGGTAGCGAGACGAGGCACAGACTTTTCAGTCCGTTGGAGGTCGATAATCAGTATTTCGGTTCGTACGCCCTTCGAATAGAGTCCATCTATCCATGATACCCAGCGCATCTTACATGCGATAAAGGAAGGTGGCAGCTCAGAACTTCGAAGGCTCACTAGGGAAAACGAATTTGGTAGGATAAATCTGCCTAGTCAGGAGGCCCTAGACCGATAAAGGTTTTACAACGTCTTCGTCTTGTTATCGAGGGACAGTGACAAAAGTGGTTCATACAGTTTTCGAGTAGAGTCCATTCACTCAAGGTACCGGCGCACCTTCGTACCGCGGTGATTCATACACCTTTCTCAAGAGTTGTTCATGGTTGGCGGAGACCGGAAATGTCCACTGCCATATGGAAAGCACACTAACCGGAAGTCCATGTGCTCTCGTTAGGGTATTTGAAACCCTTTCGTGGCTGGGTAACGTGTCATATCTGTGCGCCGCCGTCAAATAGCTGACGTGGCACTTCATAGAAGGTCCGGCTGCCAACAGTAAACCCACCACGCTCCACTGTAACTGCAGACGACTTATTCGGCGGGAGAACTCTGCTTAGTTTGTAGCTAACCCCCACTCAGAAGGCCAGTCCTCAATCCACATCCTGGGGAAACGCCCGATGGCACTTTGCCATCAACTTGCCTTAATCTTCAGTAAACTATTGTTGGGATATATTTACGCATTTTAATCCAAACTTTTTCATATTTCTTGGTGTTGATACTATCGGTGATATGTGAGAGGTTGATTGTTCACATACATGCGGGTCGACTTCACTGCTGTCTGTTACTAATATTCAGTCGTACAGTTTTTGCTTATTATTAGTAACCATTCTGTCGGTTCTACTGTTCCATCTCAAGATATAACCTATCACTATGGAATCTGGCGCAACCGTGCGTATACATCCAATTGTTTTGGCATCTATTGTGGACGCCTATGAACGAAGGGGCGAGAACTCAGAAAGGGTCATCGGAACCCTTCTCGGTAAGTGCTTTACATTGCTAAACGATATACGCACGTAACCCAGGCTCCGTTGGCAAAGGCATGATCGAAGTGACCAATTGTTATTGTGTTCCACATGAAGAAACAGCTGTGGCAGTGTCTATGGATTTCGAATTTGGAAAAAATATGTATCAGTTGGAACGATTGGTATGTGTTGCTTACTCTGAGTATGTCTAATTTAACTGTTTTAATAGATAAATCGGAACCAAAGGATTGTTGGTTGGTATGCTACCGGGAGCGAGATGACGGAGTATTTCAGGGTCATCCACCAGGACTACTATATGCAATCTGTGAATGTAGATGTATTGTTTTTGTTGGTTGATACCAGCCTGACTATCGGTGACCGAATGGGACTGAAGGCCTATCTGAGCAGACCAGTGGGTATTCCCGGAGGCACTCGGGGTATCATTTTTGTGCCACTGGACGTTGAAATTGAATTCTATAACGCCGAACGGTGTGCAGTGGATATGATGGCTTCTGCAGTTAATCCGAAAAGCAAATTGCGACCTGAGGTTTGTTTTGGTTGGTTCACGCATGGATATATATAGCTCTTAACAGGTTATATGTACTCTTTTCACACTGCTATAACGATATAAATGAGGATAAAAATTGGAACCTTAACAGTTAGTGAATGAAAAACCGGTTCAGAGAGTATGAAAATTTACAACACACACATTTGCGACGAGTTTACACTATACCCGATTGTATCGTCGGACGAAGGGGTTCTCTGAACTCTAGTCTAGTGCAGGCCTTAGCATAAAAGCTTCCATACTCCCAAGCCAGATCGTATATTGGTCAATGGACTGCTGCCTCCATCCTAAGGTGGCCTACACAAACGCTTGCCATGACGTGACAAGCGGTCGGATAGCATATAGACCAAAATAGTCTTTGTGATAAATGGTTGTTACTCTCCGTGATCGGTAGGGTTTGTCTATCCTGCCAGCTGGCTTCACCGTTGTGTCTACATGGTGTTCCAACGACTTGTGGCTGATGCTTCGGAGACATCGATTGTCAAATGCAGGCACTCTGATCTCCCTCTACACTAGTTAGTCAAGGTTCGCAGGCGTGTAGGAGAACTGTTTATACAAATGCATTGCAGTCAGCCGTTCTAAAGAAGACTCGCATCATACCGTCACCCTAGGTGGTTTGAACACCGTTCAACGAAGTAGTCACTTATGTTCACAGAGACCAACTACTTGCACAACTCTTTCAAACTATTCTGGAGGCCTAGTGAATGCGCGTTAATTCGTTGACAAATGGGTAATCGACTTCAGCCTGTAGTAAAGTAAGTGTAACAGCTAACCTAATTAACCCACATACCTCCTGCAACCTAGTGTCCTACTAGATGTGTCTGAACTACCCTTCGCACACTTATAAAGTGTGAGCCAAGTTCCCTGATGTGCGCGGTGCTACATAATTTCACTGGTGACCACTGGGGTTGGTTGTTTTTATATGTACCAGATGTTGGTAAAAGAGATCTTTAGTGGTAGCCGAGGTCTGACCCAAGACCCTTATCATCGAGACGTTTTTCTTTGTAGTAGCAAGCTTTCTTTTTCTTTTCATTCTGTATTATGTCCAGTTGTTTAAACATTTCGACTCACATGCGCTTATCTTTTTCTCTCTGCCAGCTCGGAGATGATATGCTTCATCTGTTCCAAATGTCACAACATTTGACTACTATGCTAGAACAGGTGATCGCTTATGTGGATGATGTGCTCAATGGAAAAAGACGTGCTGATCCGAATATCGGTCGCGCTATCGCTCAACTAATTCTGTCCATACCGAAGCTTGATCCGGCCCACCTGGATACATTGATCAATTCGAGCTACAAAGATCTCCTGATGATCACTTATCTGACCAATCTGATCCGGACACATTTAAAGTTGTTGAGTTTGGCTCAGTGATTCCATTTCGACCTAAATCAGACCGTTTGTGAATTACTTGACTTCGCACAGCCTTCTTCCAAATCACAATGAATGCTTAATGGTTGGTCGATTTGTGCTCAACCTCGATGGGTTTTCAAACCGAACGTTAGCCATTAGCGCTGTTTCTTTAAATTGATTTAGGTTCAGCTGTGTTGAGCTACTTTTCAATTTGTAAATTGAGGTTGCCCTATCTCTGTACGTAGCACGCGTGTGAGATATCCTAATCACCTGCCGGTCTCAAGCTTCCTAGTCAGTTCATATGTTCTCTGAACACTTTCTTGTGACCGGGGTCTAGTGCTTATCGCTTGTCTTTTCTCGCGGATCCCTTTTTGCGATGACGGAGTGTATGTTTTATTATGCCTCTGAAACCTGAGGAAAGCGCTTCTAATGATTTGGCCACAGAACCGAAATTTTCATTACTAAACCAATTGACGGTATTGTTCTTAGGAAAGCAAACGTAGTGATCACCCACTCCTAATAGTGGACGTCTTCATTAATGTAGCAACAGTGAAGGAGTATGGTTTCTTTCAGATCAACTATAGTTAGATTGTCGATGGAGATACAATGCGTTGCTACCTGGTGTTTTCCAATCCGTTAATTATCGTTTGCTGCTTCAAGTGTTTTTGTTCCTTACCGAAATTTCTCTCGAACACATTGGTATGTTTAAACGTAGTGGTGAGAAAACGGACACTCCTGTTTCTTCTTCAGTACCAAACCACAAAAACCGGGGATAAAGAACCGAGAAATATCAAACGGGGTGACGGATACTGTGCTAAACCCTTAACTCCATAGAAGTCTAAGGTTTGCGTATCATTGTTTTTGTATACATATTGTTGGCGTGAGACGGCTAAATGTGACCGTTCCAACAAAACATTGGAAGCGCGGATTTGTGTGACGTATTGTAACGCTGAATGTCGATTCGAAGTTCATCCGGTGACTTGTGGCCAGTATTTGTTTGGCGATCCACGAAGCTGGAAGTTTGCGAGAATCCCTTCCCAGCTTTAGGAGAAGAACCAATTGTTCTGAACCTTGATACGTATGGCGTGTGTTTAAGTGGTTGAAGTTTACTTCTATCGTCAATCGAACACCGTCTGTAATTGTACATACTAGCTATCACATCCACCTGCGAATAGCTTCGATCTTAATGTCATTCGTTTAACCTAGCAAACTCGAACTTCACTTTCATTGTAGGTTCTGGTTTGGTGATTCCTTGCGAATTGTATGTGCGTTCAGCCAAACATTCTACGTGAACGATACAACGTAGGTGTTCATTAATCGCACTCGAAATAAGACTTTGTTAATACTTGTCTTTATTTGAAAAGCTTGATCCAATCCGATTGTCGTGTAATCCAACATGCTGCATGACGGTAATCATCTTATAGTACATAAGCATAAAAACTAATCTGACCGTTTAACCTGTGTAAGTTGCTTTCATCCATCCGTTGGCCGGAAAGTGCTTTCAGGCTGCTTAAACCTGCTTGTGTTCATGATGTTGGAGACAGTCGGACAAAAATTTGAATCGGCAGCCTTGCGAGCCAAGCAAGCTCCTGTTCATTCGACAACCGATTATATGAATGAAGCGGTTGAAACAATAGATATTGTAAGCGATGTGTCCATAATGCCGCAAAATGTCATTCACTAAGGTTCGCTCATTAATATCCAAGCCGCGCGCGTGTCAGTGATCGTGCTTTCGCAATTTTGACTCAAAACTCTGCCCCATAAAGCAGCGCAGTTTCCGTTTGAGCGCCATGTGCACTACTGTACTTTTTATCAGTGTTGTCGGTTGCCAATTCTTGTCTGTTATCTCTCTTCCATTAAACCGGTTTTCTCCAATAAATGTTTGTTTCTCCGTGTTGTCCGTAATCCACCGCCATCTTCCTTTGGCCGTTCCCTGTGACTGATTTGAGGTATTCCACTGAATGTCGAATTAATTGTGTCTGAGATTCGTTTCCTCGTCACAGTAAGGCCAGCGATCAGGTGGATAGTGTGCATTATAACACGGGGTTGCTACTTCGGATACGTTGAACATGGTTTGTCTAACAAAAACGAACTCGACTGCCGTGGATTGCGGATTTACGAGTGAGCTACCGGGCGAATCCTCATTACCGTGTCAAGTTCTTGCTCTAATCCGAGATCCAGACTCCGGCGGTCTTGACCATTGGAGTGTTGGCAAGTTGCATATCAATTACCTGTAGTTGTGTTCAAGTCAAACTAAAATCACAGACTGTTCACAATCCATATTGATTAGCTATTGTAGCATGCAAGTCGGCCTTTTCTGCTCTGGTTGTCCGTTACACTGGTGGACTAACTTTAAGGAGACGTAGAAACACCGGAGGACAGCGTGCTTCTAAAATAGGGTTCCCAGCAACAGTCCTGTAAAAGGAAACAACACAAACGAGCATGAGCCAAAAGTCCAGTAATCAATTCACACGACTTATACAAAAGGAAACTAAAAAGACGCCAACAATACAGCAGCACGCTAAGTCACACAATTCAAATTCAACCTGTGCGCGCCTGTTGGTTTCGACTGCACATTACACTATTGGGTCTTGATTATTTCGCCTTGCGTGCATTAAAATCCGATTAGCTTGGCCTGTAAATAAATTTGGGTGGTTATACAGAGCCTTTCGAATGTCATTTAATGTTGTTTAATGACCTCATACAACACAACGAAATATGGTCTCACCTAGTCCATGACAACTTCTGTTCGCCTGTTTGTTTTTTAATCTGGTGTGGGGCTCGTGTTACAGATGGTGCATCAGTATGTTCGGCGATGTGTTGCTTAATTTGTGTGTTGTTTATCTTTAACTTTGGACTTGGCACTCGTTTCCTTAATTCCTTGCCCCATTTTTTTTATTGTATCAACGTCGTTTTACGCTATGGTTTCTTTCCATTTCCTCGTTGAAAAAATTCGATGTTTGCGGATGTGTTTGGGATTATTTTGAAGTTTTGTGCGCATCGTTCTTTTAATTGTGGAATTATAACGTTGCTGTTCTCCAACATCATCATCAAAACAGCCATGAGTTTGACCAAAAGGTATCGTGGCTCGGTCCGCCATTCACCTCAACAGTGACGTGGAATATCTTGGAAAAAAACGTTACTAAGATGGTTGGAAATCAATAAAAGAATAAGCGGAAGAAGCGGAAATGGTATGTATACAGGTACGCCATTGACTGCGACAGACCGCCATCTCGGATAGCGTCTCTAACCAGCGGTTTGAGTGATCACGAGGACCCCATCCAGGCAGGCGACACCTACCCACTTTGCTCAATGGAGCAGTCAAGGTCTTCATATGTTGTGACCTCGTTGTTGCTTGACCACCACGTGGTTTGACATGTTTTCGGCAGAGGGGCTAAGTAAGACAATGTTCTCCAACAACTTTTGGATGTTTCGCACCTTCATTGGAAGATTGACTAGCTCGTTGCCTTTGTTGGGAGATTGAGTCGAAGTATATTCGTTTGGGATGATCAACCGTAAACACCGTCCGTAACAACTTGTCTCGGTACTATCAAAGATTTTCCCTAATACTTCTTTTGGCATGTTCATATTCCGTTTGTCCGGATGGATACAATTCACCTCAATTTGTCAATATAAACTGGCCACTTCCTCGAAACCCCATCCTCCCAAGCCAATATCTCCACCGTGACCGATTTCGTCCTTGTTTGGACTTACCAAGTGCAGGGGTTGTCTGAACGAACGTTCATAGAAGAATATCATTCTGTTGAATGTAAGCGTCATATCGTATCACGACGGTTTCCAGTTTGAAGCTCCATTTCTGCTTAGTGAACAGTTCAAACAGGTGCAAAGTCAGCACAGTCGATTATGTCCATTTGAGAGAATAAACATCCTTCGACACGATAAAATTGTTATTGTTTGGTTGTGCATCCTATAGCAGTTTGACTTCCTTTCGTATTATAATTTAGCTAAACAAAAGTGCTACCTTTTTGGTCGCTTTTCAGAGCTGCTACTTCTCGTCTGCCACTTGCACTTTCTGCGCTGATCTAACACGCCTTGATGTCTACTCTCGCCTCCTCTATACTGATCATTCTAACTAAAACGATAAGTATGGAATTTTGTGTGTGTAAGGTTTTGTAGGCTTCCATCTCTCTGTGTGTGTGTGTGTGTGTGCATATTGCGCTGATTGTGTTTGTCGTTTCTTACATGATTAGTATGACTATACAACTCGATCATCATACCACCTTAGCAGCACTAATAACTGTGCTAGAACTGAACATTCACACACAGTCTTGTTTGGTCGCTATGAAAGTCAACGAATAAGTATCAGGACTTATGAATTATTCAGGTTCTTCGAATGACTGATGACCTCCTGAACAATTCATCTGGATGCGCTCGGTATTCGAAACATACCCAATGTGGTCCTCGATTTTGCATAGTAATAACCATTCTCATCACTATATTGAGAGCAGTTTAACATCGGTTTTCTATCTCGTTGTCCGGAACAACCGCCTCCAACTGAAGATGATAAACTTCTATTACTCTGATGTTGGTTGGCTCTGTAATCCGATCAATCCTACACGTCCAGTCGCATCATAAACCAGTAAACATGATGACCACCGCAGCATGTGCACTGGACTCGTCTTCGAGAGGTTTTCATCTCTGCCAATTCTACTTATCCAATCAGATGTAACAGGTTGTTTTGCAGCGCTTTCCGTATGCTTTCAACTTCTGTTTTCCACTTTACATTGTGCGCACTTTTAGCTGACCACTGAGATAGTTATTTACTTAGCCAGTTTTGTTCATCATTGCGCGTGATTGACGATTTTATCATCGACTGTCCCTCTCTCTCATGGATTGTTTTGTTGTCCGTGTCTCAACCGAGCTGTCCTACTGAGCCGTAAGGGGGCCTGATCCAGTGACAGCGCTTCCACATCTTAGGACAAACTGTTAAGCTCGTAGCCACTTCCACTAGAAAAGTGAGCAACTCCAGTATGACCTGTCCGTTACGCTCAAGTGAAGCCGAATGGCATTTTTGATGGGTGGTGTAACGAGGGTATCGGCAAACGATTCGAACGTTTTTATTCACGACAGATGTTCATCGGATCGTTCAAATTTCTCGGATACGTTATTTTATTCAGGTGTTTTCACAACCAAATGACTTACATCTCTCTTTCACAGTCTCTTCCTATCTCAGTGCATCACCGCTGTGCATTCGACTTCGTCCTGTCTGTTGCCCTTGAGCGACACTCAGTACGTCGTGGATCTCAACTCGTGATGGCCTGTTGACCACTTTTTGGGTTACAGTGTCGATGGTTTATTGGTAATCTTGGTTGGATCGCGGTGGCATTTCGATTAGAGTTTAGACTACTTAGATTGATATAATTAACTAATAACAAGCGGTAATTGACACTTCTTAAATGGATTCTGTCAGGAACGGCTCGATACAAAATGATCTCAGTGGTGACGCGCAACATGGTGATCACTGAAAGGTCTAACAAGTGCATCAACGAGACATGAGCATGGACCAGTTGTGAAAACAACAACCCTGGAACCTGTCATGGGGTGATCGAGACAATCGTCGGTCAAGGCCGAAGCCAAGCTACTGAAGCGAGTTACTGTGTTGCTTTCATATGCAATGCCCCTTTTGACAACATACAATAGACTGTCGTGCCTCGTTGTTGAATCTTTTTAAAATCAGTCGGGATAGCTTGATGTCATGTTCCCCATCGATACAACAGATTCCTAACCGCACCTCCTGTTCCGGCTAGAACGAAACGGAAACCCAAGGTAATGAAGCACATCTTTTCCAGAATCAATTGCTTTTCTAGGCAGTATCATTTCCGTGAATTGCGAATTAGTGACCCATTTTCCAGCGCTTGAGCTAGATCAGAAGTAATAAGTTACGATAGTCCTCTTTATGTACGTATTCACATGTATTCAAGATTTTCTTAACGTGTCAACGTGGGCATTCTTACAATAACTCCGATTATCGAGCGGTTTTTTTAAGATTCGTACATGGCTTTTAAAGTCTGTAAAAGTGTTTGGCTTCCGGCAATCTGCTTCCGGACCTGGCTAGTGTTAAAATTTATAGTGTCTGAAAATAGTGCGTAGTTTAATAAACGCCATCCAGTTTCAGAGTTTACCGCAGAAAGCATGATTCATTATCAGGACCCACGTACGTAACGTAGCGCGAACATCGCGTATACAAGCATACAAAATTCAACCGCTCTGTGATCACATTCTGTTTTTCGCCTCATCTATGTCCGTCTCAGGTTTACTACGGCTTTGACCATGCTTTTTGGCTGATACACTTATGTTCGACGGGTGATTGATATCTGTTTTATTCGATGTAGATCATTAACCTGTCATTCAATCAAATGCTAACCTATTCCATGTGCTCCTTGTCTACTTTGGGGCTGTTTCAAAAGAAAGTAAGTGTCATATTACTGCTACATTTAAGCACATATTGTTGGGGTATTCAAAGTATCGTCCTGAGACAGGAGGTTTTTGTGATAGCAGACCATCTTGTTGATGTACAGACAATCTCCTGATTTTTCAAGGTCGCAGGTGAGGTTTTTGCTCGAAGCCGAAAATGATGGTGATGTAGCTTATGCAAATCGGAGTCTGAAATGACCAGGACACGTATCGGAGACGGCTTTGTTAACCATAAGAATAGACACTAGGGAATTTGTCGTTGAGGTTGTCAGGAAGATTCTGGAGAAACTGCCGTCGATAAATGAATTTGTTCACATTTCTTGTTGGCTCACTGCTGCATTTATTTGTTGCAACCAGACTTCAAAATACCCCCAGCTGCACGACTGATGTCAAACGGCAAATATCTCAGAACGTCTGTCAATAAAAAATTGTGAAGGCTGGGCTTTCGTAATTTAAATGCTTTGTTGAGACCTACGAGGGCATCGACACCTTGTTCGTTTCAGCGCATTCGTTCCAAAAACTGGGAAGCTATTCAACTGATTGTCAGGATGATTTTGCTATTGTCATGTAGGCGAACCTGTCTGCCCAGGAGATCAACATAGGGTAACTTTCAGTGGCGGGCACTAGTCGAAGATACAGGCCAAATTAAGATGACCAAGGTATTGTCGTGCAATGCTGCTAGTGTGAGATCAAGTGTTGGAGGAAATCTGCTGGATGAATAACAAACAACTAAGCTGGTGCATGTATAGGAAGAAGAGGACCACTGTTAGTAAAAGTAGAATTCAAGACAGTGTAAATGAATTTTAATAGCTGTTCCAAAGAACTGCCCAGTCAGCGGATTAGTGTGCAGGGAACACTGAGGAGGTTGTAAACTTTCATCTTAAAATGCACTGTCGCATTCATCTAACAGCGAGATCAAATCATCTGTACTTGAGCACCAGCCCAGCGAAATTTCTAAACGATTGAAACAGTGAAAGTGAACTTACACATTCCGCTTTTGACTTCCAAATATTCCAATGTGTGGGGTGCATGAACGTAGCTAAAGTTTGCATGCGGGTGTATGCGTAACACTGTTGTAGAGAGCATGTTAGTTTTCATTTTGTCGTAGGTATTGAGTCAACACACACCACGTGGCCTCGAAAGAATCCCATGGATCTTGAAGGAGTTCGATATCTTTGTTCAAGTCAACGCAAATTTCGGTTTTTCTTCCATCAAGAAATGACTGTAAATTTCTCAACCTAACTTGTATAGCTGAATGAGACAGCATCCGAGTGCACTGTATATATATATATATATATATA
>JTDE01003682.1:0-10538 GCA_014338405.1 Paragonimus skrjabini miyazakii | reverse complement strand
TGCGTCATCTGTGGCGTCGAAAAGACGTCCGGTTGTCGCCGAAAGGAAGGGTATATAATGTCTGTGTGCGTTCCATTTTGCTCTATGGTTCGGAACCGTGTCCTGTTCGCAAGGAAGATATAAACAGGCTTGCTGTGTTTGACCATCGTTGTCTCCGCCAAGTAGCCCATATTAATTGGACTGATCGCGTGAGCAATGTGGCCGTTCGCCGGCGCGTATTCCGGAACCCCGGGGATGCGCGATCAATTGGTCAACTACTCACAGTGTACAGCTTGCGACGGTTGGGTCACGTACTCCGTATGTCATCTGATCGTTTACCGTATCAGGCATTATATACTGAGGCCACCAATTGTTGCGTAAAACCGCGTGGTGGTCAAGCAAGAACGTGATCACGAAATATGAAAACCCTGACTGTTTCACTGAGCAAAGTGGATAGGTGTCGTCTGCCTGACTGAGGTCCTTGTGACCAATCAAACCGCTGGTTAGAGACGCCAGCCAAGATGACGATGTGTCGCAGTCAATGGCCTACTTGTATCCATACCACTTCTAGTTCCTCCGCTTAGTCTTCTTTTATTAGTCTTCAGACTTCTTAGTAACGTTTTCTTTCAGGATATTCCACGTCACTGTTGAGGCGAGCGGCGGCCCGAGCCACAGTACCTTTTGGTCAGGCTCATGGCTGCTATGATGATCCAAGGTGCGTATAAAATAACCTGACATGAATCATAAGACTTAAGCCCAAGCACTCTAAGCAACAAGATAATATTGGAATATGTTTGAGTGATATTGGGACAGTGTAGTATGTTTGAGGCCAACTATAGTCATAATTGTCTGATTACTACGAGACTGATTCTTTACACAGTATGATGGATAGTACATCTCAACGGACTAGCCCGGACAATGTGTTGATCAAATAGACAAAGTCATTAACATCAAGCGGGTTAATAGTTAATCGTCCATCGAGGTACACACTTTGGATCTCTGGGTTGAGTGTAATAAAAATGTTGACTCTTTATTCTGAGAAAGTTGGTCCTAATTCCGGTCTGTTGCCACCCAACCGCTGTCTTTCTTTGCAGACTTCCGTTGAGAACTCCAGTTGTTCTGTCTTAGTTTGGTCGTTCACGTATGCATGCAACCAGATTGCTTTGTTGTGATTGGCTTTCGACATTAACCACTGATAATATTGCCACGCAGTATTTTACCAGTAAAGTTTCTAACGAAGGTCACAGAGTACTTAAGTAACCGAAATCATTATACATCATATAGGTTAAAAAAACTATCCGACTTCAGTTTTGTTTTTAATAAGTGGGTGAAGACGGTTACAAAAATGTTTACTAGAAAACTTTAGGACCGCTTCGACACATTGCTTATTTACAATTTCGGAGCCACCACATGCTTGCGTGTGTTTACCATCACGGGTGTTGTGAATACAACAAGCTGATGCTACCGGAAGAAAAACGTATCGACTTAGCCTGCACACATTTTTTGCAGACCAAGCTGCGATATGTTATAGATGATTTTGCTAGCAAACATCACAGGTTACCCATTATTTTGTCTCTGAACTGGTGGGATCTTTTACACGTCCCAGTGATAGAGAGTTGTTTGAAACCCGTTTTGTCCCAACGAGTGGATGAGGGTCACAAGAGTGATTACGACAAAGCCAGAAGGTCACTTCGGCACGTGACCTATCGGAGGAATCCAGGAGAGCTTACTTCTCCCATTTCGCTTCATAATCTCAGTGCATCTTTACTATATATTGACCCCAAGTTATTCAAGGTGGGTTTGACACTGATTATATCATGGCTCTTGGGTGCCCCACAACTCCACCATCTAACCGTAGACCTCAGCATTCTTGTATACGTGCAAAAGGATCATTCTGAAAACTTTCTCGTTCTAGCTCAGTACATGATTACTGGTTGACCACTTACGTGCAGGCACTTTGTGGGGTGGGATGCTCGTCCGTATGTTTTGAAGATTACGTTCTACTGTGCAGTCAAAATCTGTTCAGTTTGTTAACGTAGGAATGGGCTTTACGTTCAGCATAGGGAATAGGTAATTCACTAGCCCTTAACTCGAAGTATGCGGGAAACTCGCATTTATTGCTTATCAGTCGTTTTCTAACCAGCGCACCTCCATTCTCTTAAGGACTATACTGGCTTCAACTAGCCACATCACAACCATCCAGATGGACTGTTGTTCGTTACTGTAGTCCACATTCACAGTGTGATATCTATATGGCTTAAGTGTGCTCAAATTAGCCGACACCATGTATGTCCAGTATCGACGAGCATGACCCTTCGTTTCTCAAAACTTCAGCCACGAGCATTCTTGTACTGTCTTTCTGTATGATTTTTGTACGATTGTTCAGTATGTGCGCTGATTATATTTCCAAATAATTCTTTGTTGTGTACGACGACAATCGAAGGATATCGCGTTTGTCGCGTTAGATCAAAGCAAAAGTTGCCCCACTTTATGTGAGGACAGATATCTCAGGCAGTGATTGATTGTACATCTTGAACCCTACAGCCATTTGTCGAATTTTCATATGTTGAAAGGCATTAATACCAAAGCCAAAATTAGACCTTCTTGAACTCGTTAGATTTTATCTTCTCAGATATGGCCGACTTAAAAAATATCTAGTATCATTAGCTGTGTTTGCTTGGGACCAAGATGACCATCCACTGATCCTTGGCCAATCTATCCGTCCACGCTGCGGTCGCATTCTGGTGTATGCGGGTTTCTGGGCTGACGTGTGGTCATGTCGCTCGAGGACCTTCTCAAAACACAGCTGGCTCGTACGTCGTATACGCACGTGTTTGGAGGTTGAAAGCAACAGTCACCCCCATAGGACGGCTTTATAATTCCGCCACGGCCATCTTTGTGATTTTCTTCATTACCTTACTAAAAATAAAAGTGTTGAATGCTTTCTAATATTGCCGGGTCTAATGGTCTCCGTTAGTTTCACAAGAGAAATGAGAGTTCTACGGCTTGCGATAGCAAAATTACCTGTGAAGTACTTGGTGATCATATAGTATTGTCGTGCGCTAACAAGTGCGGACCTGTTGAAGACATGTTGTGGATATGAGTACATCGTGGCAACTGGAAATCCACGCTATCTTGAACGTCAAAAGTATGGCAGTGTATCCAGGCTGGTCAGTTTGGCGCTATCGTGCGCTTATACTACGTAACGTGGTGTTACAATGATTGTTAATCACGTTTTAATCAGTGGGGAAATAATTTCCAATACCCACTCAAGTAATAGTTCTAAATGATGTAGTATGAATACAGCATACTTCTGAAAGCCCATGTTACCTCCTGTCTTTAAACCGTTTGCCTCAATTTGCCAACTGGAAATTCCAATTCACTGGGGATAGATATTTGTTGTTAATACTTCCTCCGGTACACATTTATATGCACAAAATAACGGGTGATGGCACTCGAAACCAGAAAAGCAATGACGCCAGTGAATACGGTCGTTAGATAGATTATAGTTTGTACACTTCTCATCGTTTAGATGAACGGCTGACAGATACTTAAAAGGAACACAGAACTCGGCTGAATATGTCTACGTCACTTACCTTTTGTGTGCAAAAACAATTGTCCACGCCGTTCCCCCCCCACACACACACACACACTTATTCTATCAAGCGACCGCAAACGTCTGTCACCGTTTCTACAGTGACCCACTTTTGATCTCTGTTCCGTTTAGCCTCCACAGTATGCGTATAACTGGCCACCGTAATCGCTTGATTAGGATGTGCGGATAGCCAAACTTTGAAATTCAACCCGCAATATTAAACAGTTCCTCACATTCACTTACGACTGATTTCTATAATGTTTTTTGATGCTCACCCTCAAACCGATGCTGCATGACCGGCTTCACCCTTGTTTGGGTTCACCAAGTAGAGCTGATCTGAATGCAGATCAAACCGGCAATCCTTCACGTTATGGGCCGAAATTTTTAAATGCTTGGTTGCCAGTTTTATGAACATTGCTTGTGACCAGAGACATACTCCATTCATAAATAATTGATTTTGTTTGCTGGCAGCCATACATCAGCATTGAATAGTGGTCTTATAAGACTATGCAGCAATTCTATAAAAATTGTTTCATCGGTGACAAGAAAGGATAAGGAAGAATTGAAGACTGTTGTACAAAAAGTTCGCGCTTGGATAGTCATCATCAAGGTGCTTATGCCTTCTACACGGCTTATATCACAATAATAAGCATCTCAAAACATCTTTTGCCTGACTGTCGATAAGTGATCATCGGTTTGTTGGTCTCTCATTTATTACTTATGTCATTAACTGAACTGTAGTCAACTTACTTTCTCCATATCGGTTTCCATTTTTAGTGAAAGCTCCAAAAATTTTCGCACACCACCTTCCAGAGATTGTGGTATGTGTACACTTGGTTCGACTGTGGTCAATCGCAAACTACCTCCTCGCATAATGAGAAACTGAATCATTTTTTCCATACACCGACGAGTCCTTATCGAACAAAGTTGAAAGCAGTTGTGAAACCCAAGATAATTCTTATCTGTGGCACACATAGCACCCATACCTATGTATGCTCGTTCCATGCTCCACCACCTGGAGATCAGTCCGTGAAGCATCTGTTCACATTCGTCAGGCATGCGACTGGCAGACTTCATGACGATCTGCTGGGAAGTTGTTTCTCATATTTGCTTTTCAAAATTTCATATGTATATATATGCACATCTATAATTGGGAATATCGTAAGTATTTGCGGTTACTGCGTAGCTTGTTCAATTCGAATATTGTATGCCAACCATAGTTCCCTTCATTTCGGCGTCACGCATCACTGCGTATTATGCACGTGATTATTCTGTCTCCAACTCCATCATTTTGTCAACTGATCTTAGCTGAATTGCCAAAGTTTCTTTGACCAATTTTATCGATGTGACGTACACTTGAGCGCCACATTATCGAACGCCGTTATGACAGGAAGGTCGTCATAGGGAAGAACACGTTTAGTCCCGAAATTTCCTCTAATATGAAACGGACTTTTGTGTTCACTACGAAAGAGGCTGTCGTAATGCAAGTGTCATTGCAGCAACCACACTCATCACCCTCAACACATTTGTGGTCGTTATGACGAAATGCACGGAGCGAACCAATGCTCAGCATCTGATGATATCAACGTCGAACCTGAACTATTTTCTACTAATTGCTTAGTTCACTCTTTATGCAGCTGTGTACGATGCTCGGGATGTGGTGTCCAGTCAGGCGTGGTTGTGACAGACAGTAGGCTCGTATGAAAATCGATCGATCGATACATGAGTCCAACAGGTCACCCAGACAACGGATGCTATCATGCGAACTCATGTGCATACAGGTTCAGTCAATCGAATGAACCAGCCGTGCCAGTTTTCATGTCATGTCTGAGAAGGTTAAGGGGTGATGGTCCATTCTGACATTTACAATGTCCAGTGACGTCAAATAAGTACATGTGAAATACACGGTCTGGATGTCAAAAGTCGCCCTGTCTAATTTTTGGTTCAAGAGTGTATGACAGGATTCTGAGTTCTAGATCAAGACTAACTGGATCAGGATATTTGGGTTCTATCCACAGTCGTCTGATTTAAAGGTAGGCATATAGGGAGAAACGTGTTGCAGTAAAAATTATGGTGGACCTTTTTAGAAAGGAAGTTGGTGCAATGACTTTTTGTTATCGGACCATTTCATTGCAGTTACAACCGGGATTTAGCGATGTGCTGTACTGACAAGCGCTAACTGGCGCTAAACTGGAGTGTAGTGCTTTTTTCGAGGGTTAGGCTGAAATGTCCATCGGACTGGGAAGTTTGCGAACAAGGGTAAATGCTTTTAGATTTAAATCAACTAAAATTCCCCATTGATTATCAGTTACACAAACTAGACGATTTAGCTAATGTGCATCAGACTTCTTTGTTTAACAACACTCAGATTAGAACTCTGACTGTGATGTCGTCATGCAGTAAGGCTTTTGAAATACGTGACAGGTGAATCACAGACTGATTACAGAAGAACACTGTTTCACTTGGTATCCAACGTTTTCTACGACGTCAGATGGGGTTTGTTCTTGCAAATTTCCATCGCAGACGAACTGGTTGTTGGGAGCTATACCAAAAAGGAGCTGGCACGTTATGTGTACGAACTTTCCCGGTGTAGCGTGTAACCATAGTTGTCAATGACAAGACGCGCTGTGAAGTGACACTGGACTGACGAATCAATAACTTCATCTGCTGTTTCCAAATGCTGATCCAGTCAAATAAATGGTTTGAGATTATTTAGAGGATACGGCGAAAACGTTTTCCGTACACTACAAAGATATGACTTCCACAACAAGCTGCTCTAGAGCACATCGTTCGCTGTCTTCAAGGAATTCGTCTTGATATCATCGGCCTGCAAGAAACTACAGGTCACGCCAGAACAAATAAACACTTTCCCCGTCCACCGGCTTGTGGACATGAAACCGGTGTCCATGCTGGGCGAGAGAGGAGAGATAATTGTGTGTTGATCACAGTCCAAGAAGAGTTTGTTCTACAAACGGTCTTTCCACTGTGTTAGCAACAATACCGATATCAAAACACCTCTTTACAATGAAGGTTTAGTAAGATATTACCGCATCTCTTTGGCGAGACACTTGAGATATACACTGGCACTTGCTTACCCCCACAAAGTGAACAGTTTTCGAGAGACGAAACTGTCTGTTGTATACTTTAACCAGTAGAATTTGTGAACAGCCTTCCCAGCATGTCAGTCAGCCCCTCCACGACGCTAGCAACAGTATAAGCCCAGCCCTTGTGCCACCGATGAAAAGTCAGTATCAATAAACTTATTCTTTCGATCAGTAAAAACATGCATCTCCCGCTTGACAATTCTTTATGTACACATTCCTTCATTTTTCCAATTGCGTTAACAAGTTCTTCTCGATTCTCGATGTGTACTCAAGCGTTAAGGGCACTGTTTGCGGTAAATTAGAATCTATGAGAAATGAACCAACTGCAAACCCAAGCTAGCTGAAGAACTTTGAGGTTACGCGATAACCGGGTGCTCTCAAATTTGGTTTCTATCGCAATTTAATTCCACTTCGAACAAACAAAGTGGTGTAGGTAGTTTGGCAGATTTGTTAATTTCGAAGAGATCCATTTGCGAAAAATCTGGACTTCGGCTGGATTCGAACCAGCGACAGAAATTAACAAATCTGCCAAACTAATTATCAGTAATTCATTGTCAATGCTCATCGGTGGCGTTGATGGATTCCAGCGTGAACTGATCGAGAAATCCTGCTTGGGCAGTCAATCGGCCGGAGCATTTGGTGGATTCCATATGACACAGTTGGTTGGGTGAGTAACTAGGTCCAAATGTGAAATTTCTGGCGTGCCTTCGTAGCTCAGCTGGTAGAGCGCTTGCCGCGTTTGGGCGTGGTGTTTCTGTCGCTGGTTCGAATCCAGCCGAAGTCCAGATTGTTCGCAAATGGATCTCTTCGAAAGTGGTGTAGACTAACCATTACGGCGACATTAATGTCACGTGTAGGTCGATCATATTTTGCCAGGCACGCGGCCGATAGCATGGTCGTTGTCACTCCCTAGGTGTACACTGCTCTACAGTCTCCGTTGAACCTGTGGAACATTGCAAGCATAACTCGTAATTGGGGTATAATCTTTTGATAATACAATGTAACTGGTAATTCTTATTCCTACATGATACTTCAAATGCCATAAATTCATTTATCGCATACTCTTCTGTAAACCGAACATGAAGCCGCTATCTCTAGTATCCAGCCGCACAATCAATCAGTTTTGAACACCGCGGATTGAATTTTTGTGGGAGTTCGTGACAATGAAATTGGGATAGTATCATGTTCTGAAAACTCTCACTTTATCGAAATTAATACACCAACAGGTCACATTCGCGTTCAGCCGGATTCCATCCAGATTAATGATGGATCAACAAACTGATAATCTACACTATGTGTGTGTTGCAGTTCACAGATCTATTACTTTTGCTAAAGTTGTCCCAAAATGACTGTTTTTGCACAACATTCTCGTAGGTCGCCCCGTTGACTACGCAATCGTAGAAGACCATTCCATTTCGTTCATTCATCCAAGTGACCTCCCTGAACAGCTGTAGTGATCAAATTTGCCGTATACTACCCTACTTTCAACCAGACACGACGTTCAAGCTTGCTTAGCTCATAACTGAGTTTATCTGACTAAAATGTCTGACTCCATTTCTAAGCTATTTGAATACATTCTGCAGGACTTTTTTGGCCTATTCTGGTTGTGTCGCCTGAGAAACAGTGAGACCGCATACAAAGGCAAGCGGACTTCGAAAGATTGCAAGTTACTTCGTATGTTTAAACTTTGCCTGTCTTTCAGATTCATTTGGAATATTCCATTTTATCTCTTCCATCTTCCCTGTTGTTAGAATACTTTCATTATCATCACCAACGTACCAAACATGAGTCTGACCAGAAGATATTGCGTCTCAGGCATTTTTTCATCTATCTGAAATATCCTGTTGCTGGAAAGATTATACAGTAATAATAATAATAAAGGACCAGGCAGAAGAATTATAAATAATACGGATACAGGTATGCCATTCACTGTGACATACCGCCATCTCGGATAGCGTCTCTAACCAGCTGTTTGATTGGTCACGAGGACCTCAGTCAGGCAGACGACACCTAACAACTTTGCTCAGTGAAACAGTCAGGATCTTCATATTTCGCGACCGTGTTGTTGCTTGACTATCCTCCGATTTTACACAACTGTTGGTGATCACGATATATAATGCCTGATACGGTAAACGATCAGATGACATACGGAGTACGTGACCCAACCATCGCAAGCTGTACACTGTGAGTAGTTGACCAATTGATCGCGCATCCCGGGGGTTCCGGAATACGCGCCGGCGAACGGCCACATTGCTCACGCGATCAGTCCACTTAATATGGGCCAATTGGCGGAGACAACGATGGTCAAACACAGCAAGCCTGTTTATATCTTCCTTGCGAACAGGACACGGTTCCGAACCATAGAGCAAAATGGAACGCACACAGACATTATATACCCTTCCTTTCGGCGACAACCGGACGTCTTTTCGACGCCACAGATGACGCAGTTTGGCAAAGGCGACTCGTGTCTTTGCTATCCTCGCTCATATCTCATCAGCAATATTACAGGCTGACGAGATAGTGCTACTCAAGTATGTGAAACTGTCCACAGTCTCGTGCGGATTACCTGCAATAAAGAAAGTAGGAGTGGAAATGCTCCAGTCTTGAAGAAGCAGTTTGAAAGTGCGGGGTGCATTCCATGCAACCCAGCCCGGTCACTCATCTTGTTCAGCATGGTCCACATGTCTTCTTCAGAGGGGCTAAGTAAAACAGTGTCGTCCGCGTACTCCAGATCGGTCAACTGAGCGCCAGGAAGAAGCACAACGTTAAACTCACTGGATTCCACAAGCGCACTCTCCACAATGTCGTCCATGATAACATTGAACAAGAAGGAGGAAGTCGGACATCCCTGACGAACACCACTGGAAGTGATGGACGACCGAGACAGTTGTCCATAAACTCTCACTCTGCTTGCAGAGTGGGCATACAGTGATCTCAACAGACTCAATTATTTCTCTGGTACTCCCTTGCAAAGCAGGCAGCTCCAGAGAAAGTTACGAGCAACTGAATCGAAAGCAGCCTTCAGGTCCAAAAAGACCACGACTGTTGGCTGTCTGTAACAGTGCCGATATTCCAAGATTCGTCGCTAGGTAAATATATGATCAACGCACCTTCGGCCGGATCGGAATCCTGCCTGTTCTTCGCGGCCTGTTCTCTGGGCTTAGTGAGCCGAAGTAAAATGAGGCCATTGAGCAACTTGGATGCAACAGATACTAGACTGATGCTTCTGCGGTTGTCACATTGACTTCGGGCCTTATTTTTTAAAATGGGAATTACTGTTGATAAGCGCCAATCACGAGTTACCTCTTCAGACTCCCAAATCGCCTTGAGAAGTTTTGTCAGTTCTGATATCAACCTCTCGCCACCATCCTTGAAAAGAGGAGAGATGAAATATAGTACAAAAGCCTCGTTACGTTCTAACAGCTTAAGCTCCAGGGCCACTTTTGCTTCCAACGAAGGGCCGTCTGGAACGCAATAACTGACCATTCGGGTACCGTCGTCCACATGGTCTGGTTGGGGCCAGCTGAACTGTTCTTGAAAATGTCCGGCCCACCTATTAAGTCGTCGCGACTGGTTGATCATAAGTGGACCATCTTTTTCACACATGGTCTAACACACACCGACTCGACGGCTAGTACCACGACGGATCAGGAAAAACGGCCCTCTGCTGTTTCTATTTAAAGAGGCTTTCTCCATCTCTTTTTCGATTGTTCGACCAAGTATTGGTCACTAGCTTCTCGCAAGCGTTTTGTCAGCCAGCGTTTTAACTCTCGACGGTCGTCAACATATTCAAAGCCAGGTGGGATCCAGCGACGCTGGTTGATAAGGTTTGTCGACGTGGCGGAAATCCGGTTCTGTCG
>JTDE01003681.1:9034-69621 GCA_014338405.1 Paragonimus skrjabini miyazakii | reverse complement strand
CTATACACAATGTGAACTCTGTTTGAACTGGTGCAGTTCCGTCAGTTTCGTGCACTGATTAATTTCGCTAACCTGACCCTGTAAGAAGGCCTTCCGTGACAATTTCCCCCACACGGTCAGCACTAACGTAGAAGCTGAATGGAGATCGTGCGCCAACACTACAACTTCAGTAAGTAACGTTTGAACACGTTTTTGCCGTAGCCAAAATATTAGTTTACCGAAGAACTTATTTCTAACATTGTGGTGTATCGGAATGTTTGAGCCTACGAATGAAGTGAGTCAGGTTCGTTTCTCATTATCACTTACATAAACACCAGTCCTCTCATCAACTCGTCTCCATCCCAATTAACAGTGTATTGGAACAGTTGAATACGCCCTAAAACTTTCGATCAGTGACGAAGGCACACCCATGTGTGACCTAAGTGTCTCGGCAGCCGAAACTGCGTCGCACTTCGGACAGACGACGTACGGTTGCTAATGTGTCGGCAAGGCTATTGCACAAATTCCTTAAAACCGTTATCGCTGTAGTAACCTATCATGCTTGACTTCCGGGGTTCAACGAACAGTCTAAGTTTTCATCGCATCGATCGCTCGTGGGCCAAATATGGTAGGAGCAGTGCATGACATTGGCTACAACTCATGAAAACTACATTTGCCGTTGCCTGTCTCTTAACCACCGTACACACAACGGATCTCATGTGAATCGACGGATCATGGCAAGATCGTGCGGTACTTCTCTTACATCAGTGCCATAAGGAGACAAACCAGCTGATCATGACAAGTCAACTAACTATGGCTCAGCTAAAGAGGCACACCAAGTCAAAAGGATCATTCACATTCATGATCACCAGCAGGTGTTGCACGCCGATGCAGTGCAGATAACTATTACCAGCACCTTGATCATCAGGGCTGACCTCATGACACAACACTCACATGTATTGAATCCTAACCTACCAATCAGATCCGACGTATTCAAACTTTACCAACGTACTTTGGACACCCACATATCATCAAGCAGAATCCTCATATTTCACCCAGCTACCTGGATTTCAGGTTAGCACGTGCTAGAATACTGCGTGAATAGAGCGCCTTGTTTATCCATTTCCACCGTTCACGTTTGTTCAAACTGCTCTCCAGCTACATCCGTTAAATTGTACCACAAACAGGAGACCAATCTCTCGAATCAAATGAATCTTTCGACATTCATTAGGAGATAACCACCTTGCTAACCCTCAATTCTATTGGGCTCAACAACGTACAGTTGTGTTGATTTGGCCAGTTTGCGTATCGCAACTAGCGGTTGTTGCTTGGTTGGGTGCAGAATCAACGTGGCATACAAACGGTTCATTCGAAATTCCAAAAGGTGGAGATGCAATGTTGTATAATCACATAGAGCAAACAGTTACGACGGTGTAAGCAGACAACATGAGAGAAGGGGATCGCACGGCAAATGGGTATAACCCTTAGCACGTTTGTTCTATGGATTCATTAATCATGATGTGGACCAATAAAAGTCTGGAACCCCTGCTATGAAGCTGTAAATATCTGCATCTCCATACATTTGTCGAGAAGTGTTAATCGCCAGTAATTTATTTTCATCAATGGATAGTATTCAGACTGTGTATGCACAATGATTTTTGGTAAATATTGACGCCTCCTTGCTAGGATATTCAAGAAGTCATTTTGACCTTGACTGCATGAAACTGGTGTCCTGTTCCGACTGAAGAACATCAATGTTCCTACATAAAATGGTTCAGGTTGGTCAATCAATAAGTCGGCTACCAACACTAAGTGTGCTTCCTCCCTTTCAACGGTTGTCACGGAGTGGCCCAGTCCAACCCCAAGTGGGTCCATATACAGCGTTTCATTATACTGAATCAGTCGACGGAAAGATTCGAAGCAACCAAAACCGTGTGACCTATCCCTAATTTTGGTGCAACCATACAACATGCCTTTCCCGTGACTGAGTAAACTGGTCGTTCTGGGTGTATGCACAAAATCCGTAATTCGACCATGAGACACACAGCGGCACAAGTGTTTGTAAATTAATGTGCATTCTACAATGCAAGTTCAGCCTGGAGGTCGGTAAACATGTCACTTGGGATAGGGAAGTGAGTTCTGGAGCGAGCTGTCAGCAATGTTCAAACAACACGCCAAATAGTGAAGTTTCCTCGACTAACAAATTCAACCTAACGGTTAAAGTAACAACTGGGCACAGTGAAGGCAAGTGTATCAAGGTTGTGGGCTAGACGAGTTTCGGATGCGAGAGAACCAGTTGAACTGTCTAAACCAGTGGTTCATCGAGAACACCTTGTCGTTCAATGTCAACATGTGTAAAGTCATGCACGTTCGCCATCATGTTTAGGTTATACTCAAACATTGATACTTAGAGACTTTGATCACTGGGAGCTAAACTCCATGAATCATTTGGTTATCACTGCAACGTGTCCCTCTGTTCCGGATTTCTCCAAGGCAGCAGCGGAAGCTTCATTGTTTCGGCATGTCGAAAAACATGCGAAGTGGCTGGTGAGCCAAACACCATCTTGCTTTGGTTACATCCATAACAAACAGATTGACATGATAAGCAATGTAAATTCAACAGCTCTATTTGGATAATTGAAAGCAGCCCTCTGCACCAAACTACACAATATATTCCTCAAAAAACCCATATGATTACACTGAAACGCTGGAACAGATATCAACTGGAACAGATTGGACTTGCGTTTGCTGTGTATCATGTGACACAATTGTGCCGCGACTGCTAAAGAACAGGAGCGATTTTTTGTTCAACGCAGTCTTGCTCAAACGCTGGAGGTGAATCCTAAGCTTCCCACAGCGAATTCACAGCACATAATGAGTAAGGTTGGCATTTCACAACTGCAAACTTCTGGTGGATTTATCGAAAACATATAACGGGGCGGCCAACAATTTGAGTAAATGGTTCATGGGTGTGCATGGCCGTGAATCGCGAGCGACAGTTCAGAATCTGGGTAGCAACTCAATGTCGCAACTCGCACTCAAAATAGACAACCTGCTAGCTCACAAATTATTCGGTCCAGATTGTATATTTCTTTTCGTCTTGAAAAGCTGCCTTATGAAATTGCAAACTGTCGAACAACGGTGTGGTTATCAGTGGTTTTTAAAGTAATGAAGGGTTTGCTGGATGACTCCATCCGGGCCAAAGTTGAAGACAACAAACCCATCATCAAGAAGCAACATACCCCTCATAGGAGATGCTCATGCCGCCCGAATCTGTTTATCATTCGTAATGGTTGGACAAAGACTGTCAAAACAGAACTGGCCATAGACATGCATTATCTTCACTATTTCAAAATCACCCATAGGCTTGATCATTCCATATTTCTGAGAAAACTGGATAGTTACGTTCCCAATAATCGCTTACTCATGTGGTCAAACAACTTCCTGACCAGTGGCAAGTTCATCGTCGAGGTGAATGGAAGGTAGTCAGAGTGGCTTCCAGTCAACAGCGGCATTTTGCAAGAATCAATCTTAGGACCACTGATTTTTGTTCTTCTCGTTCTGCAACTAGCCAGTACTGTCTAATTAACCATGTTCCCTAGGAAGAATATATAAATCGCTGGTGAATTCTTGAGTGTCATGTAGATGTCACAAGCATAAGAAATCATTTGAACTGCCTAAACCAGTGATTCATCGAGAACATCTCGTCGTTCATTGTCAACACGTGTAAAGTCATGCAAGCTCGCTATCAAAATTGTACGGACTACTACTTCGGAGACACAAGCCCACTCGTGTCAGCATGCGAACGACACCAAACGACCACAATGGCAGACGGTTTGAGTCTGTTCATGAACTGTGTTGTCATGACCAAAATGACAGACAAAACTGAACCATCTAGAATGAATTTATGGAAAATTCCACCCTGAAGTGTTCTCCATTACGTTTGCATCCACAATCCATCCACGACTGGGAACAGACATTCACCTCCGTCGTCATTATCTTAGGACAGATTTGGCCCTCATTAAAAGTGTTCAAGGACGGGTCATCAGAAGAACTACGGAACTCAGACGACACTTTTGTCCTGAAAAGACTGTCAGAATTGACCTAATGGACAATTCTCAATGAATTCGAGACACCTGAGAATTGACTTATTATCTACATACAAAATAAACACAGCACCAATCATTCATTGACACATCTCTTATCAGTAAATTAAGGTTGAACTTCTGAAATATTTAGGCAAAATATTATGCCTTGATATATTAGCAACCGTACGTCGTCTGTCCGAAGTGCGACGCAGTTTCGGCTGCCGAGACACTTAGGTCACACATGGGTGTGCCTTCGTCACTGATCGAAAGTTTTAGGGCGTATTCAACTGTTCCAATACACTGTTAATTGGGATGGAGACGAGTTGATGAGAGGACTGGTGTTTATGTAAGTGATAATGAGAAACGAACCTGACTCACTTCATTCGTAGGCTCAAACATTCCGATACACCACAATGTTAGAAATAAGTTCTTCGGTAAACTAATATTTTGGCTACGGCAAAAACGTGTTCAAACGTTACTTACTGAAGTTGTAGTGTTGGCGCACGATCTCCATTCAGCTTCTACGTTAGTGCTGACCGTGTGGGGGAAATTGTCACGGAAGGCCTTCTTACAGGGTCAGGTTAGCGAAATTAATCAGTGCACGAAACTGACGGAACTGCACCAGTTCAAACAGAGTTCACATTGTGTATAGTTCTCGTCATTCGACTCCTCTTCATCAATGATTCGTCTACCATGAGCTACAATGTTTGGAGCTGACAGCTGACAAACAAATCAGCGAATGGTAGGCAGCGCAAAACGGGAAACCAATGTGAAGCAACTAATTTACATCGACAAATGAAATTGATGCTATAGTTTCAAAATGGAACATTCTGTCAAGATCAATTTCCTACTAACCGATGGACAATGAGACAATGCATTCACGGTTGATAAACGTTTGCATATTCCGTGTAGTCTGATTAGAATGTGCGGACTTTTCTGACATTGATTTGTGTACATCGAGACGATTTAAAGATATGTCGCACTGTACGTGATTTGTGTCGTGATCACATGAAGACTTGCATGAAATTATGTAATCAATATATGGAACTGCTCGGCTCTGTCCGTTTTGTCTTCAGGTCACGCCATACTATTTCAGAAGAACGTAATGCATTCTACCGGTTTCGTTTGTCTATAATTTGGTGCTATGCGAATGACAAATGTGGACGGTCTTCAGATGGAGTGTGTCAGTTGGTTCGAGGAGGTTGCTCGATTTAAGCCGCCATTTTCTGCGGACAGCTATGGCCAACGTTCATACAACTGAAATCAATGCAACTGTATACCACATAGGACTATTTTGACACGACTGACAGACAGAAGCATTTAACATATATCCAGTAATCACTAAGAGAATTAGGGTCTGACTGTGATTCCTTGCAATACGCACACCACAGTGGACACGACTACATTGGTGTTGAATGTTTGGTGTACACGTGAGTACAGGAAGTGTGATTTCCCGACAACGACGTTGAAGGATAGTATAATTGACGCAGATGATGGCCGAATACACGGAAGGTGGATAAATTCCTCGAATGGTAAACAATTACGATGGAGTTTTTAACGGGAATCCACCGTTGTATAACATACAGCTTCGTGAGTAAAGTGTTGCGGACATTCGGGAACTAAAGAGCAGGCATCAACGCCGGGATGACGAGGAACTGCCGTGGACTATTGGAACAGTGTGTACTCACTGTCGGAGGCATGTCACCAAGGTGAACGATGATGTACTGCTACACAATGCAAAAGGGTGTATGCGTTCGCTCTCCTACGTTTTCACATAGACTGTAAAAGATTTCATGCAATAAACAATTTTCTAAACCAAGCGCATTTCGCGGACTCAACATCCACATTTATTTACGGTGTCCCTTGATGGAACGCAAAAGGGCGCGATCCTATTTTCTTTCATCATATCTTAACTAAAGTTTTATAAATCAGGCAGTAATTGCGAGTTGATGTTTGTGGGCTCTCTCCTATCAGATATATGATAATGGACTTCATCGTCCAGTTCGTGGCTCTTTCTGACATATCTTTCTTTCACCTATCAAACAACATGTAACATGGTAAATTAGTAATCCTTGGAAGATTGCTACATTTTCAGGTTTATTTTATGAGAACATTGAACTTACCACAAAAAGCGCAGTAGCTTAAAGTAACAGCACTGTTTCATCTACATTTATACATTTTCATCCACACAACATTCCAAAGTATCCTTGTTGTTCATTCTACCGAAAGCTTCTTGAGGTGCTAACTTTTGTCATTTGTTTTGGTACAACATGTCAGAGTAGTGTGAAAGAGTTAATTAGCATGAACTCATTTGCGCCATTTCTATTTGAAGCGTAATGTTTTTACACCTTACATAATGAACATTTTTATTCGCGTGCCAATCACTGTATTTATCTAAATATGTTGAACTACTTGAATATCAGTCAGATATGGGTGTCACATGTTAGATTTGTGAAGCAATGACTGACAGTTTCATGTAGGTTTGTTTTCTCAAAACACAAACCATGTTCCCGTTGATTTCCGTTCCTGACCTACGTATACGTCAATAACGGATTATCACCGACCAGTGAGTATTTACAGTTACGAAAAACTGGCCCGGTATAGGTTGGTGCATATATTGGAATCACATGTCTATCGCTGAGAGACACCTAGGAAACGATATTTGTTTAATCGGTTTTACA
The DNA here is from genome assembly GCA_014338405.1 of Paragonimus skrjabini miyazakii. Classification (NCBI taxonomy): domain Eukaryota; kingdom Metazoa; phylum Platyhelminthes; class Trematoda; order Plagiorchiida; family Troglotrematidae; genus Paragonimus; species Paragonimus skrjabini miyazakii. The sequence continues at coordinate 62,873 of JTDE01003681.1, read as the reverse complement.
TTACAAAATATTCGACGAAATTACCAACACTTTCAGAAATGACACGAATTGTCAATGCCTAACCAACGTCGATACAAGACATACACTTGCATTTTGTCAGTACTAGACTTCCTCATTCTACAGAAAAGTTATCACTGAACACCCATGTAAATTGTGAGAAGGGTAATATTAGAATTGTTAACTTGAATGAAGTTGTGTGTTGGGCGTTGCGATATGATAGTGACCTCATGAGTGGGGTCATAAAATACGATTACAAGGATTTGGGAGGTAAAATGCTCCAAGGTGAAATAAATCAGATCGTACAGTTATTATGGGTTATGCTTCTGAGTTTTCTTGACATTCACACCAGCTAGATTTATTGAGCTTAAATCACATGAAGCTGATGGTAAAATAACTGGAGTCTGAATGTCCCAAAATAAACGGAATAAACTAAGTTCTCATATGATAATTCGGTCGTGCCTAACGTGATGTCAACGTCGCAGTGTTAAACACGGTTGCCTCATGAACTGAATGTCCGTTGTTCAAGTCCCGGCAGTGACGATGTTATGCACTACTGACGAGCTCTAATGAGAGCGAAACTCAAGTCTAGTGCTTCTTCTCGAAAGGGGCCGACTGGAATGTCTATGGGAATGCGACAACTGCGATCAATTGTGGGTGATGTTAAATCTATATGAAAATCAAAATCCCCGACTACTCATCAGTAATCATTCTATTCTGTCAACACTTAATGGAGAATCAATGGTCATTTGCTTATGACTTCTAGACTACAGACATGTGTTTGGAAACTTTGTCATGTGTGATGTTAATTTAAGTTCCCAAAGAATCTGCAATTCCAACTTCACATATCACATATCAATCTTTCACGTGATTATTCTATAAATCGGAACCAATTTACTCGAATCAGTGCTCATGTCTCATCATCATCATCATCACTAGCTCTTATCGTCTACAGGACGCAGTCAATTTCTCCTTCTTAATTTCATTTCATATTGCATCCACATCGGTCGACATTTATACACCTACAATCACAAGTGCAGTGGGTGTGGTGTTAGGCATCAAACATTCAAGCACATGTACTGACGAGCCGCCATCAGCTGTGAGTGACACCCAGTTTATGTAAATTGACTAACCCCTACAACTCACCAGTTATTTTCTCTTTCGTCAAGTTGGGTGTACATCGGTTTGGTTTAGATCGTGTTTGTAACATTAAAGGGTGAACAATTGCCAGAATTACAATCTAGTTTTATTCGGTCATTCAAAATATCGGGTAGTAATTGGTTCGCAATGGCAGTTTTCAAAACTGGGTGTCGTAGCGTCAGTGAAAATTAAGAGTACAATTGAATCCAGGTTCTACACTAAACAGGTTATTTTGTGTAGACGGTTCAATCAGGTCGAAGGAGAACGATAAGCTTTTCGAGGCATTTTCTGTTACAAATAAGCTCGAATGATTAAAATGGCTACCGTTTAGATATGGAATTTTATTGGGAGTAGAATTCACGTTGACCTGGTTTGGATAAGTATCGATTGGTTATTTTAGAGCGTGTTCTATCTGTAGTGATTCGCTTATGATACCTGGTTTCAATAGACTATTCTTTTACTCATTCACTGTCACTCCAGTTTAGATAGTGTATTTGTTCTATTGTGAAGTTCATACTTCGGATAGGCTTGCTTTAATCATTTCAAGTTTGCCTTGATTGCAAACCTGGCGATGAAGTTTTGCATCAAAAGTTATCACATATATAGGTGTCATTTTCTACTTGCAACATGTATTTGGGAAATAAAAATGCGGCTATCTGTCATTCTGATAGTCAGCTTCAAACTCATATTTGACCACTACCTACTGTGAAAGAGAGTTGTACTTAGGCTTACTATTCAAAAACTGCGGTCTTCGACGAAAGCCATTATTATTCAACGGAACTTTTCTCTAGTTCGCTAGAATCATCTGCAAACAATTTTACGATCTTCATACTACATTGAGAAAAGACACGAATTCATTGTATAATGTTAGTGATGTGAAAAAAACAGTTTATTAAAGATGAATTATCGATCTATACTACGCGTGAGTAGTCGGACACCTTTATTCAATGTACTTCCGAAGAAATCGAGAAAAAAATATAAAAGACTGAAATGCAGTCAAACGACCATTTCTAATCACCAGCTGGTGTTCAGGTTTGTTGTGTCATCAACGCGTATGCTTTCTGCTTCGCTTCGCTACGTACCCATTCGTCTACTTCGTCCATAATACAGTTATACTAACGATGACAATAATCCTCAATGTTAACTACCCGACTAGAAGAAATCAGCTAAATGCTGGTATTTTGCTGATAAGTCTACCTAGTATTGGTATGATTGAGTGGTGGTACTCTGAATACTCCCGATTAGTATGCCCGTTTTACAATTCCAAATACCACAACGGTGAAGACTTTCTCAGTTTATCATCCGTTAGCAAAACAGAATATTCATTCTGACGTTTGATTAACTATCATCACTGCAAACACCAATGCTTTTATTCGACCTGTCCACCAAATATCGCGTAATGTTCTTGTTAGCCTTGTTCCTTTTATTCCAGTTAATTGAAATGAAATACTCAAGATCTCTGTTTCTTCAAGCTTCACAGATATCTCCATTTCAGTTTTTACAAGACACTTACTTCTACTTAATGGTGATTACAAACTTTACCTTACTAATGAATGGTACATTACTCACGATTTTTCATTTATTCTGATCCACCATTATGGTTTCGAGTTTTGTGAGAAGTATGCTATCCTGATTCTTCGGCCTAATTCTCTAATACTCCTACGATTCGAGTGGTATGCCTGTGAACCTATTCATTGTGAAATTGGTGGCTAATTGGATTTTATGATTAGGTAAACTGACCTTCTTGGCTTGCACAACGCAGAATGAAAATGTGTGAGTGGGTGATCTAATGGCTCTGCAACAGTCATTTGTTCGAGTTATGACTCTATACATTTTGTTCAAGCTTAATGGTAATATTCTCGGTAGTTATGTCACTTGTCTGGTGTGATTTAAAGCTTAAGCGTGGAGAAGTTAGACATCAGCGTTGAAGCACCATGTATCGAGGGAACCACGGTTTACAGGGCTCCTATTTACAAGTACCAAGTAACTACCAATAGAACACCCCATTTTACACAGAACGCCATCTGGTTCTCAGCGATTAACATTCTTGTCTTCTGGGTTCCATGTTTTGCGTGTGATTTTCCAAAATAGAATAGTCAACATTTATGTATATGCACACATATTCCACCAACATCTGAGACGTCGTAACAGAAGATTGACACACTGGTTTATGTATTTGTAGACGTTACAGTTCACCTTGATACTGATACGCCCAACTTCAAACAGAAGAGTTCTTTCTACATCTAGGAAATTCGTGCACCTTCGTACTTACTTGGTTGACATGCGTTTCACTACCGTGGTGAAATGCAGACCATCGTATTTGTCTGTTTATCCTCAAAACACAGCAGCGGAGTTTCAAGTTGCCGTAGTACAACAATGGAACATTGCTAGTGCTACGGCTCCCTGTACTACTGCTGTTGCTGCGTAATTCCGTGTTATGCACATTCATCATCTGAATATCCTTTCAGCTGCTGACCACACGACACGATATTCGGTGCAGACTGTTTACTCAATCTTGCTGTTTTGCTGCACTCTACGCTGTTAAAACAGGATAACCGATGTTATTGCAGTACGATTTTTTCATCAGTCAGCAGAAACTGTCGTAAGATATCCGGACCACATTTAGTTTGAAGGAATTCAAACCGTTTGGACGTCGTATTTATCATGGTATTGGTAAATCAATTGAGAATTACACAACTTTACGAGCAAGTTGTAAACGTGGAGTATTACAACCTGCTCGTAGCGTTGTGTTATTCTCAGTCAATTTGCAAACAGCAGAGACTGATGCTCTTCTGTGTGCGTAGATTTACAAAATCAACATGGAAAATGTATCGTATCACAAAATAGAAGTGTATGCTTGCTCTTATATAAAATTGCGGCGTTTGTAATTCCGCAATTTCCTGCGTTAGATGGCCTACAACCCGGCTACTTACTTGCTACACAAATGAAATCTATAGCGTTGATGGCGTCTACAAATTGATAATACGTTCCACGTGTGAAGAAAGGATGTGTTGGTTTAATTCATCGGAAGCCTACCTACTGAAAGCTTTAGATAGCTATTTGCGAAACGTGGTAAGATCTACACGTGCATTGTTGTGATTGATATCCGGTGGATTTCTGTCACCCAGCTCGATTCTTGTCCATCATCATCATCATCATCATCATCATCATCATCATCGTCACCATCGTCATCATCATCATCATCGCAATAAAGAGCACTACATCAGTGGTTCACACTTATGCTCAACTGCCACACAACCACGGAGAAGAAAAATCAAACCCCCTAAAGGAAGTAACGAGAAAATAATGGAAAGAGGAGGGAATCTAACTACTAAAATAGCTACTTTTATGTTCAAACAAACAACATTAAGGCGCCTGCACCTTGTAATCAAATAACCGAGCTATAAGTGAAATTAAAGCCTTATCAGCTAGACAGTTTTCTTAAGGCCTTCGCTGTCTCGCGTCATTAAGTGCGATCATTTCACAGACAACTCGGCCAGACAGCGACAGCATTCACGTCACGGAGCTTGGTTAGCCGCCATCTCACCTAACGTCCCAATCCACCGACTCTGTAAGTCGTGAGAGCTCCAGCCCGGAAGACGAACCCGATCTACCGTGACCAACCCCTTCGTACACGATTTCATTTGTCTACACCAGGTCAACATCTGTCCATCTCGCGCCTTGCGCCAATCGACCGCAGCGTCAGCAAACAGTGCTCGGTGTGGCAGACGACTAGCTGGCATCCTTAGTACATGACCCAACCATCTAAGTCTGTGCAAGTGTAAGGAATGAACGAAAGAACTCGTTTGACAACCAGTGCCAAACACCCGCTTCCTAACCTTTTCGTTACTCACTCGTTGGTGCTACCCGATACTAGCGATTGAACGTACGCATCGGTGGACAAACACCTGAAGACGGTACAGGTCTTCTACCCTGATTGGCCAGGTTTCGCTACCGTAAAGTAATGCAGCCCTTACTGTTGTCTGATATACACGACCCTTAGGCTTTAGAGAGATGCCTTTCTGTGGGCATAAGTGTCTCAGATTTGTAAACACCGCTCTAGCCTTGGAAATACGCGCCATTGTTTCATCACGTACACCTCCGCCATTGATGCAGATTCCCAGGTATGCGAACCGGCCAACAACCTCCATGACTTCATTATCTAACATCAAATCCACGTGATCACAGCAGCCTTGCAGAAACACTTTGTATTTTGAGGCTGCAAAGCGCAATCCAAAGCATTTAGCAGAACGTAAAATTGCGTTTCGCGTTGCGTGTGCCGCTTGAAAATTGTCAAACAGCAACACCTTATTGTCAGTTTAATTAGGACCAGTCAGAATTACACCGAATGAGATATCCACACCGGCATCATTTGAGTGCCGCAAACAGTCCTTTATTATTTCGGCCATGACGAAATTGAACAAAAATGGTGAAAAGTTACAGCCTTGAGGAACGCCGCTCTTGGTGCTGAAACTGTCAGACAGCTCACCGTAAACCCTAACCTGGGCCGAAATGTGGGAGTAAAGCGTCGACAATATGTTCACATGCTTGGTCGATACACTCTTGCGTTTAAGCGACTCTAAAAGTGCAGATCGGTCCACCGAATTGTACGCATCTATATAGTCCAGAAATATGGCAGTTGTTGGCCGGCGGTACACATGACGCTGCTGGCTAACATACTGATTGGCTGCTTTATGTGGTGGTTTCACGTTTATTGCTTACTAAAGCCCTTCAGTCTTAAAAGACATTCCTGTATCATTTACTTACATTAACAGTCATTCTGTTGAAACCTTAAGGAGTAGCTGAAAGGGACGGGTTATTGATGCGCCTACTGCATTCACGCATGTTAAGTGAAATGGATCTACTGATAAGTTCCTTCACAACTCAGCACCGAGACAAAATTTTTTGGTGTTATAGATTTTCATCGAGTTTAACGAGTTTAACTGGCAACTTTGTGATGCGATACCGGAGTGTTGCTCATCTAACAAGGAGTGAAAGTCTCACCAAGCCAATCAAACTTCATCTTTAGAACTATCGTGAGTAAACCGAAATTGAGTGAAGCTGTTCTTGATACCCGAACATTTATAGAAATATCGCTGTATAATCCCGACACCTTAATCCGCGGAACTCTTGGTGTTCGTAATAATTCTAAGGGACACAGACACTCCGGTTAACTTGTATTCTATTCTAATAGCTTTGTACTCGAGCCCATTTCAGATGTTAATTGCACCAGCAGAGACGTGCAATAACTTGAGCTCACATGGTTAAATGAATGTTTTAACTAAGGTTGCAGTGAACGACTCATAACATTGATTAGTTGTGTGTAATCTGACTGCGTTCAGTGAGCATTGTCCTCTGACTTCATATACAATGGAGTCAATATTGCCTCTTATTTTTTGGTATACGAGCGTATAAAACTACAATAACTGGCTACTTTGCGACTCTTCAACTAGATACTATCCGAGCTAAGGAATACGTGCATATCAGTGCCTCCGTTCATGATGTATTTTTGTGCCCTACGATGGTTACCCCGAAGAGCTTGTTCTGGGTGTCAGCGACATTTTAAACGTCGGTCTTATTACAATTTCATCGACTCATCGTGGTCCGTTGTCAATACTGTATGAGAGATATTCGTGGGCTCGAGCGCTGTACATTTGCTTTCACTATCGTGCAGATGAACCAGATAATCAAGTGTAGTAGCGTTGACATGATTTGTGTTTTATCGTATGTATCACGATGAAGAATGCATGCATTTACTGTGAGTGAATGCGTGTGCGAATGCTGTTGTACGAGTGCGATCTGGATCCCGCATGATAAATTAGTCCAGACCAAATTGTGCGCGGCTAAGCAGAACTGAGAAGTATGTGATCCAACATGATTCAACATGAACAAAGTCAGACGGGTACATATACACAGATCGAATTAGTAATCTTAGTGCTCAAAAATTCGACGTACATTCGGTGAAATAAACGTATCGGTTTTAGACTGTCATCGAAAGCATCATCGCCTACAGTCTTCACAGTGCTGCAGCAGTCAGTTTGCAGACCTAAACGATACGTCTAGAGAGTGCTTCACGCACCTTACACAGCTCCCCCAGTTTAATCAGTACTCACATACACTAACATGTTATCCTAGTCCCAATCACGTAAACGAACCCCGTATGATGCGAATGTATTGTGTCGACTTTATCAAAACGGTCTCCACATCTTGGATATTTCGTTTTTTAGGAAGAAGCAGGTTTCCAGAGAACAAAGCACCTGAACCTAGACAACATTTTTGAACGTGCTCTCCACGTCGATCTGGATAACGTAAAGAGTTGCTTTCACCACGGCACCCACAGGTATATGATGTGGTTAATTAGGACACATTGATAATAAGTGGAACGACACGGCTCAGTTAGGAGATCACAAAACTGAAATACACCAAGCGAAGCTTATTGTTTCCAAAGCATGGCTATAATACCTCGCGTTAGAGTCTACATGTGATGCGATAAACCTAGAAAAACAACGACATGTCTGAGATTTTACAGAAATATTGTTAGGGTTCGAATAGTTTTTTGATGGCTTGTACATCTGTTTCGTTCATGAATACGGCTTTGTATGATCGTTCGTTTAGTAGAAAAACTGTCGTGATGGCAAAATACCCTGTGGACATATCGAATTCTTACGTTGTCCCTTAGCACCAACTGACGCATGTTGGTTCTCAGTCGAGCATTGCTTTTCATGCGTTGAAACGCTTACAAAGACGTAGTTGAGCAGCCATATGTTATCGATCGAGGCCCGTAGTGACGAAAACAGTGGAACAGTGGGGGCGATTGAATTGACGGGAATTGCGCGCACACCTCCTACACACAGCCGACGAAACTGGCAGTGTGTTAAACCGTGTTTTGTGCTCGTTCACTTACCCGACTCAGTTGGAGTGGGTGGCTGTGCGGTAAATCCTATGTTTTGAACCCTGAGTTGTAGTGTCGAGACAGAGTTCGGGGACATATAGTAGGCAGTGTATTTCGTGTGGAAGAAAGTGACTGTGGTGATTGTAACTGAACCTATTTCTCATTACTGTTGTTTCATTGCATTGCTGAATATACGTTCTACAATGGCACTCGAGGGATAAATCTGTTACTTTGCCTAGTTCGGTTGTTACTACTGTTGCGTCAAAGCTAGCTCTGGGGTCAAGCTAATTTAACTACTTCGTTTCTGTGTTCCTGGAACCATCACAGTAACATTTTTGGTTTTTACTAAGCCTTTATGAAACTGATTAAGAACAGAGTGATTTCCCCGACTAACCACTGCTCAGTTGGCCGAGTTACGTCTCCTTAACTACGAGATGCTGATCAGACCGTAATTTTTGCATTCCCACTTGAAAATCATTTGCGAGTCTGACCACTGTTCAGACGCAGTTATGGCTAAGCGTTTTGAGGTGGTTATTCAATCACTCCTATTGTGAGCTTAGTAGAGTCGTGGTGAACAAGCTTATCTCATAATCACAAGAGCTGAGTTGCACATTCCGATCCGGTTCAACATATGCACAAATGATTATCTTCAGTGAGATGAAACATCGAGTTTAGTTGTTCCATTCGAGCTGGGTCAGCCAGTAAACTCATCTGAATGGGGACAGTGTGATTAAATATCAGTTGTTCAATTTGCATAAACCTGAACAAACACAGTTCCACCTAATATTCTGAAATAACTTGACTGACCAGAAGTGCGTCAGAACGGAAACTATCACTACCAATTTGGTGGTATTAAACTTGATAGTTCATTAACGATGCACACCTAAACAGGTGTTGTCAATCGTTGAAGAGTGTTTGAAAAATTCTAGACTCCGTTGAACCTTTGCACCTGCAGTTGTAAACAAACAATCGATTGCACAATCATCACACTATAAATATACCTGAACTTGTTACGCAATTATGCTGTTAAGACAAACCTTCTTGCGTGGTTCCATCTAAAGTCAGTTTGCGTTTCAAATGACATATATGCATGGGCGAATATTATAGAAATTACCATAAAACTGCTATCTTCCTTATTGAATCACTTCAGATGAGACTCCGGGTATTTTCTTTGCTATTGGTTCTCGGGACGTTTATCTATGCGTCGAGAAGTGCTGGTCTGTGAACGAATCATTCAGTTCAGTGTTATTTTACTATTCTTTACGATTTCTGTACACTTGCTACTACGAAGAAAGGATTAGCCGGCTAGTATTCGGAAGTCAGGCAAAACAGAGCAGTAATGTGTTTCATGATGACGTTTAAGGCGTGGTAAACTATAAGTGAGCTGAATGTTAGTTTACTTCAGTTCTAGCGACTGGTGAGAGTGTGGATTAATTGCGTTACTACCGAATGATATTTATCTAGCAGGTTGAATTTGGTAACAACTCAGGTTTACAAAATTCCACTCGTCATTCGTTTCACTTGTGTACTCAGTTTGACAGCACGATCACGATAGTATTGAACTGTTGATATTACTCGTTAAAGGCTTCTAACCAATGAAATATTTGGTAATTTAGTATGCATAACAAATGTTAAATACAATCTTGGCTTATCATGTAAACTGTAATTGTTTTCGGAAACGCCCTCTTCAAGCATCCATCAATGTGGTGTAAATAATGTTATCGTGAATGTAATGGATGTTCGGAAACAAACGGTTGGTTAATGGAACTTTTAGATTGTTTCTACTCCCCAACTCAAAACCACGGCCGAATGGATTGTTCCATTTTACGTTTCAGTTCAGTCAGGCGATCACTTGTCAACTCTGAATTGTTCAAGGTCATCTCCGACGACTCCACCCTGGAATTATTTTTATTATATCATTCAGTATTGGTACTCGATATGTTCACAGTTTTAAGTTTGTGTTATAAAACAGAGTTAGAAACCTACTCTCTTATAAATTTCATACTATTGCGGTGTAATAAGTTTCATATTTGATGATTAGCTGTTGCCAGTTGCTAGCATGCGAAAACATATCACTTCGAATCACAATCGTTTCCTTTGCTTCCTACACAGACCATCCGATCAAACAACTAATCAGCAAACAAGACTGGGATAAACTGTTTCCAGAACGTTGGGGTGTAGGCAAAGCATGGAAGAAGGAATACAATCCCAGTCAGCCATGGTATTATCCACGAATGGATGTGGATTACTACGCATACGAAGTCTTCATCGCAGCCGTCGAACGTATAGCCAAGATTGGTTTTCCAAACTTTGCTAACGAACCAGGTGCGTCGGAGGACGATCAGAAACGCGAGTTGTGCGCATTTTTGGCGAATATTGCCCACGAGACTGGTTCCGATATGAACGGACTATATTATCGAGAAGAGTTGGGATATGAACGTGCCGGACCGAATTCAAGTCCTGCTTATAATAGTGTAGGTAATGAGGTGCAATTTAAGCTCGGCAAATCAAAGGTGATGTTTAGACCAGGGACACAAAACAAGGGTAAAGTGCGTTTCACATCGGCCTCTTATCACGGACGAGGTCCACTCCAGCTCTCATGGGGATACAATTATGGATATTTCAGTAAAGCCATGTTCGGTGACCCACAGGTATTGCTGAAACACCCAGATAAATTACTGACTTATCCAGTGCTCGGAATGTCTGCAGCGATCTGGTTTTGGATGACACAACCGAATTGGCGACAGACGCACGTCCCACATAACGTAATATACAAGAGTTTGTCCAAACTGAATACATGGGGATTTGGTAACACTATTATGGCGATCAATGGCGCTATTGAAAGCGGTGGTCGTGAGAATGGCGGATCCGAGAGAGACAAAAAGGTGACTCGACGAATTAAACACTATCGCAAATGTGCCTCCTACTTGAAAATATCCGTCGGAGAAGATGGTGAAAAATTGGATACAGTGGGACTGTCCAACTAGTAGTGTGAGGAAATGACATTGTGAAGTTTGGTGTTGGGCTTCAATTGAAATATGACCAGTTCTCTGTTCTCATCCTACTTGTTTGAAGACATTCTGCTCGAAAGAACAGCCACGTTGATCAAATTGATGCTGATGCGATACTGTTTTTTCCTAATTCTCCGGTGTGCTCAATTGTTGTGCTGTAGTTGAAAACATCTTATTTATCAATGGATGTTAAATACAGCTGTTGATAAATCGTGAACTTTTTTGCGTTTTGACTTCTGGACATATCAGTATAAAATTGTCGGATCTAATTGAATGTTAACTGACAGATAAACAGTTCGACGGCATTTGTTTTTCAAAGTTTAGATTCTACGTTCGTTTCGTTGGAATATAGGGATATCCTGGTAGGCTTGTAAGAAAATATTTGGCCAATGTTGAAAAAATTTCCATCGTGAGTGCTAGCTTAATGTTTCGAATAACATTCAATGTTTCATCAGACGCAACAGATGATTAAGCGAAATTTCCGTTTTCTTTTATTCATCATCCTGTCTGCTACATGATATTTTACATCACAGGTTTCAGGCGAGCACAAGCATGAACATATTGTCACACACTTTCGTCGAACAGTTATGAAATGCCCTCGGGCTAAAAGTGACCTCGTCCTAACTCACCCATATAGGAGTGTTGTTCACGTTTCTTCCGAAAAAGATGCTGATCTTGCGACCGATCTCATTTGTATCGCAGGAGCATGTTAAGGAGCAAATATAACTTGGGGTCACACATTTATGTAAAGTATCTCTGATACGCGTTGGTGCCACCCTGTAAGTTTTTCAACCGCCATAATTATTCTACGGGTCACTGGTAAAGCCAACATCCCACCTTCTACTCCCAAGTAACAAAAACCAATTTATTTTTGGTGTCGTAAACTTCACGGGCTTTTTGGGATATTTTACGAGGTTGGCGTTTTGTATTGATTATGTTCCTGCTCAAATCACGGCACATTTCGTTGACTCGGAGCGCCAGGTCCCAATGAAATTTGGTTTCCAGTTCATTTATTGCCTACCCAGTCGTCTGTTCAGAAGAGTCAGACTTCGCATTCTAGTCACAGCGAAGATGGTCGGAATTCAGTCGCGTATTCCACAGATGTACAGTAAGAAAACCTGGCTCAGACTCGCCGGGTAATGATTTCAGTGGTAGCTTCCCTTTTATATGATAGGGTAATAATGACAATCTTTTTATTCACCGTCTGAACAACTTCATGCCACATATTTGGTTGCATGTTCCTGTCCAGGAATTGTTGTCGATATCCATTTTGAAGTAGAACATCTCGAATATGCTGAAGTTTGCCTGAAAGGGTATCCTTTTGTTAAGCAGCAAACCAAATTCCGCTTACACTTCAGCGGAATAAAGCCAAGGAAGTGCGTGTACTGGCCAGTCCACGTTTTTTCTACGAACTGCTTTAATCCATTTTCCTGTATTCTTGGATGTTTGGTTAGAAACGTATCAGTGAAATATCGAGATGCTGTACAGTGAGTTATGGATTACATCTTTCGAAAGCCTTGCACAATGTTAATCCAGCATATTCTTCAAAATCGTTTGACGTTTCGAGTGTTGCTCGCATTAGGGGTGTAAGAGTTAGGCTCGTAGAACTTGATCAGTTACTCTTAGGGACACACTTGCTGACGGGACATCAAAAACCGTAAGCTTACTAACGGTCCGAGAAACTAGCCATCTTCATTTCCACGGGACGACTGAGACAGGTAGAATGAAAATTAACTTTTGGCACGTATTGTTAATGTCCCAGCGATCACAGACGAAATCACTCCAGGCGACCTCGTATAAGTACCTATTTATGAAAATATCACAAAATCAACATGGTTCGGCAAATGTTTACCGAACAATTTAGTCTCGGTTTGTTGACCATTAGGCTCGCAGTATCATGTGGTGTGAACTGTTCTGTAAGTGTGATGCAGGTTCGATGTGACAAGATTTCTTAAACGTATCACATAACCGATGTTCAATTAGAAAGCTAGACAGCAAAATTAAACTTGCATTACTACCACTTCATGTGTAACTGAATAAGTGGGGTAAAGTAACAATGAACTTCGCTTCAATCCACATGATACAGGAACTTGCTTCAGTGTGATTTGGTAACCGTATTTCGCCTTGTGTACTCAACACCGCACAACCGAACACTGCGCTTGTATGTAGCTGTCATTACTGGAAACTTCAGGTCTATTCTCTGAGTTCGGAACCACTTGTTTTGTGGGTTGTCTCTACTATGTAAGAGGGAACTGACTGAAAACTCCGACATTTTGACTTCAGTTCTGTTTCATTCGCTTTCTCACACGGATATGTCGGCGGTCCGTTTCATGTATTCGTGAAGATACTGTGAATTTTGGCACAAAGTAATTCGCAGGAGATTAGCCAACTCTCGGTGTTATTTAAAATCGGGGCAAGAAAGTGATATCTCGAATTCTCTGGTATTGTGCAATGGAAGCCGTTGTAAATAATCGTGTAACTACCAACTTGTACTAATTCAGTCAGTTTAATGAATGCCACTGTAATCTCAAGAAATAAAAGAGAACATATATTGACCGGAAATAAACATATTAGTATGAGTTCTTAAACGTTCATACGAAACTCTTCTTTTGACATGGGTTGATAAAATGGACTTATAAGAAATAAATATACACACAGAGTTAGGTCGATACAATCTGCTTCAACAATGACAACACTTGAGGCACTCAGCATTTTTGCATCCATTAGCGATCAACTGATTAGGTTTCCTGTTACATCTCTAGCGGACTAAGTAAATATTTTGTCATAGCTGTTCTTCTGGTCATTATTGCCGAATACGAATCTGCGCGTAATCAGATCATTTAATTTTGACCTGTATTTCCTATGATCAGCGCACATCTGATTTTTACTAGACTTGCCCATCTAACTGTGGGCTGATAGTGAGTGAACACAATGTGAACAACAGGATTACAACATTAATTCTATCAACACCTTGCCGAATTTATTTGTAATAAGATGTGTTAACACTTTGTCAGAAAACCAGTCGTTCACGATCAATGAACTCAACTCTCAAATTACGCAGATTATCATAGTTTTGACTACAATAGTCAGATGCGCAAATCTTTTTCTATGAACTAATTAAACTGTCGTAGGAGAACAGCAAATGTTCTTTTAACTCCAATCGATAACCCATGATTGTGACGTCTGCCCAGATTGAAATCACAGAAATGGTTGAAAATGCGTACCACAGCTGTGAACCATTGTGAATGCAGTATAACGAATATTGTATTCGTATGTACACATGGTCTGAGACCCATTGATTTAATAAATACTGACTTCAGGTTTGAACTGTTAATTCTGAAAGGGATGCTGTCGGTCCCATGCCACAACTTGTTGATCAACTCCTATACATACCGATCACATATACACCACTGCTTCTCAGTCGAGTGACAGAATGAATGACATTGTTCCCACTCATTGCGATCACATTGATTTCATGAATAGAGCCGATCACCGGAATGTTCGGTAATTCCCTTCGAACGAAAGTTAAATGCATTGTGTTTATATAGATTGAACATCACCCACAATTGATCGCAGCTGTCGCATTCCCATAGACATTCCAGTCGGCCCGTTTCAAAAAGAAGCACTAGACTCGAGTTTCGCTCTCCTTAGAGCTCGTCAGTAGTACATATCATCGCCACAGTCGAGACTTGAACCACGGACACGCTATTCATGAGGCAACCGTGTTTACCACTGCGCCATTAACCTCACGTTAGGCACGACCGAATTATCACATGTGAACCCTCAACCACTTTCGCTTGTGAGTATTGATCTTATCCATCCTCTGTGCTGCTCGTAACTTTCCGAGGCCACTACCCAGTTCAATACTATCAACTACGATCATGTCCTTGTGAACTTTATCCATTTGTTGAGTTTGGAACAGCAAGTCTGGAAAATATTTCTCTCCTCCGGCTACATGGCGAATTGCGACGTCGTACTCCCGTAATCTCAACGCCCAACGGGCCAGCTTTCTTGGCGGGTGCTTCGTCAATTTAATCCACTGCAACGGTTTGTGGTCGGTCTTCACCTGGAAGCGTCGGCAACAAGTACGGCCTCCATTTTTCCAAAATCCATACGATCGCAAAACACACCTTTTCTGCCGTTGAGTAGTTTCGGTCATATTCCACCGCACTGTCATCCGGCTTCATATAGCTCCAATTCCTTCGTCGCTCGCATTCGTTGAGAAAACGAAGCTTTGTCCAGCTACTAGCAATTTCAGAGTAAGTTGTCCGTTCTTCATCAATTGTTGTATCGTAATAAACGCTTGAATGGTTACCTGTGTCCGGTGAAATTGACACTTCCAGAATTTCGCATAATGGACTGGCAAGTTCATTGAAGTTTTTGATGAACCAGCAGTAGAAACCGACGCGACCGAGGAACTGTTGCAACGTTCTCTTCGAAGTTGGCACAAGACTGGCTCCGATCGTCAGCGGTTTCCTGGACAGGGGTTGAACCTCATCTTGACCGACCTTGTTACGGAGTAGTGTTACCGCTTTTCTCTCCCGTTGAGACTTCGGACTCTTGATCCGTACGCCGGCCTGTTCAGTCTCCTGCAACACAGCTGAAACGTGTGCTGTATATTTCGTCTCATTCGCGCTGTAGATGACTATATGATCCCCATAGACCACAGTAGTGTTCCATCCGCTTAGCACAGTCAGCATCAGGCGTCTGAACGTGAAAGGGGCGCCTGAGAGCCCGAATGGAATACGTTTGAAGCGGTATTGCTTTTCTCCAACTGTTGATGCTATTTTATCTCGGTCTGACTGTTTGATTGGAACATGTCAATATCCGGACCGCAGATCTAACACTGCAAATATGTTGGCGTTCTGTAGCTTAGCGAAAATGTGTGCCACCACTAGGACTGCTACGACGTTATCGACTGTCATCTAGTTGAGCCGTTTGAAGTTCACACAAAATCGAAATTTACCATTGGGCTTCCTCACCAACAAACAGGAGAATTGAACAGGCCGACGCGAACAACTACTGACTATGGAGCACTTCTGTCTGCAGAGTTATCTGCTCGTTCCAACACTCAATTTCAACGAGTGACCTATCCCAGATGTTCAACCGTAATTCAGCGAGAGGAGATGTGCCAATAAATGACCCGAGGCGTGTGTATTTTTTATGTAGATATTGAGTCAATTCTCAGGTGTCTCGAATTCATTGAGAATTGTCCATTAGGTCAATTCTGACAGTATTTCCAGGGCAAGAGTTTCGTCTGAGCTCCATAATTCTTCTAATGACCCGCCCTTGAACACTTTTAATGAGTGCCAAATCATTTACTTTTGCAGCCTGGCTGACATCGTTTTCAACTGAAAATTTGCTAGATATTCCGTAACCATCACTCCGACGTACAAGCCTAAATCTAATTGAAAATGGATAAGCCTTCAGTTAACTTATAGGTACACAGTAATTGCTGGAGCCTTTCGTCTTTTTGTGATCTAGACTCTATATCGGACGTTCATTTTCAGTGTGTTCATTCACAAAAGAGTGCACTCTGCCATACGAACTTTGTCGTGCGAAATACCTTTGCATCTTGCACTCTCTATCATAATGATCGCTTCTATTTCTGAAGTAGACTGACAATTCCACGGAATCCGAGACGTTTCTCAGATGAGTTGGAGTTACTGATATTTGTAAATTTCGTTTCTCGGGCGTAACTGTTCGGATTAGCTGGAAGAACCTGAATCTTAGACAATGATTCGTAGAACACAGAGTTTGATACACGTTGTTAAACGATCTGCTGTACATTCTGTGAGCTCATCGTGTGACCAACATAAAGAACATATGAATAAGTGTTCAACATGGAGATAGGTACTCATACGTAAATATAAACCATAAGTAAATATACAATTTTCCGATGCATATCATGCCATCACCAAAACGTTTAAGCATAGTCATTATGGTACTTAAAAATAGAACTTGTTTATTGGTTGCAGTTATCTGCCCAAGAACAACTCGAAATCCTCTACGTTTTGTGAAACTGACCCATATTTAAGGATAAATGCATGCCGAGGCGACCATCCTTTATCTTTAGGGCTATGTAGACAGTCGAGAAAACCTTGCCTGGAGTAAACTCTATTTCAATTATCAAAAATCAAATAGACCTGGAAATTGTTTGGACAATTTCTTTTTGGTTGCGTTTCCTTTGACCTCCAGAACAGACGATTCTGGATGTGAAGCAGATCCATTAACATTTAAAAGAGAACCTGCTACTTAGTTGAAATCGTGAGGGACTATCAGGCTGGTGAGTCTACTGAAAGCATGAAAGACAGAGGTTGACTACGGCATTGGCTTCACTGACCTCCTAGTTAGACTGCGCTGAGTCTCTCTTCTCTCGCAGATCTGAAGCCGTACTTAACCACAAGAACGCAAACCGCTGATAAGTGTGACGTGAGAAAGTGAGCGTAAGTGTTAAACTGTTTCTAAAGTACTTCACTGTACACTCAGGTATAGTATTTGAAACTTGTATTGATGTACAAGCAAATGAATGGAGCATACTGTCGACAGTACTTATCAAACTATGTCGGCTAGTGAGCTAACGATTTTGCGTTATCATTGTTAATTACAAAAGAGTAGCTGTAAAACCCACAGTATCCTGTTGGAAGTTCTTTATCCAGTGCAGTTGGTTTACACATGCAATCAAAAGACGCCGAAAACACAACGTAACAAATGAGCAGTTTAAAATAGGAGAATGTAACTAACCAACAATTTCAGAAAAGAATGAACTTACCAACACAAAATTCAAGTTGTTCTCAGCTGTTCAAATGTGACGCAATGGGTATCACCTCATCAAAATGCACAGTCACCAATTGTCATGTTTTTCATAACGATGAATTCAAGGTGAATTTATGAACGTCCACGGTAGACATAAAACAAATATTTGAATAGAGAAGACAGGAGCTGATATTATACGATTTATGTCCCGACACATTTCGCTGCCTCTTCACGAGTGCATACTACAAACCATTTATATATCAGTAAGAGAAAACGAACAAGAAACCGGAGAGACAGTTGTCAGAGTGCACAATCATAGTTCCCACCATGGTGGCGATAACCCTACAAACAGTTGTTACTGAACGCACAACATCGGTTTGAACTTTCACATGGCAACAGCCTCAGCATAGCGCAGTGTTTGACTGTGTGACTTTGAGCAGATAACGCGAAATGGTGTTATGGTATCGCATTGGTGTTGCATCGTTATAATACGATGCGCAATGCATGATGCATGCTCCTTGTTTCTAAGCGCAGCTTGACATCATGTGCTTGTGTGACCTGTTTCTTCGCCCACTTCGGGATGTGCTCCATCACCCGAGTTCGCAACTGGCGCTCAGTCCTGCCTATGTAGGATGCTCCGTATCCACATCGATATTCATAGATAACGTTGAATGTGGCTGACTCGGGTACTGGTTGTTTCAAGCATAGCATTGGGATCCGGAATGTTCTGAACGGAATCACTGAGACAACTGCATTTTATATTCTCGAGATAGAACTAACCAGACGATGGTGACTAAGTCGGTATACCCCATCACCTTAGAATGGAAGACGAAGAAATTCCGGCATTTTGGACACTGTGTTGGGTTGAATTCCTACGACAATAGGTTGTTTAAATCTTGCGATAAACGATTTAGAGCAACCATCTAGTAGTAGGATGGTCTCTAACAGGGCCACTTCTTCTTATGCAGTATCTTCAGTGCAAGTACGTCTGGCACGATCAAACAACGTGCGCAATGATCTGGTAGAAATATTTATGAAAATGTCACATCTGCTATCAGGTGTGAGTGACTTTTACCTGAAGGGTTTATTTCCAGTCTGAACCTGGCCTTCCTCCATGTGTTTGGCTGGCAGTTATTTTCATATCCCTTATTAATCGTTTTGTCACCGTGTTACCGGCAAAGCTTTTATTAATTCAAATTTCTTTCAATAAACTTTGTCTACAATCAACAGGTCTATTAACATTAAGATTGCAAATACTGCCAATACGACTAAAATCAGACAAATTGGAGCGTTGTTCGGTTCTTTTTGTTGGTAGCCTTTTGTGAATCATCCCCTCAGCGGGAACTGTCATACTTCTTCTAAAGTATCTAATCTCATATGCCCAAATGCAAACAGAATTAGTCCATGCTATATGATATGAGAAACATCTAGGAGATTTTGCACTGGCTGCATTCCAGAGATCATCACCGGGTGTCTAACAGACTCTAACCTTAACCGAAAATAATTATCCGGTAACGAGGGAAGAAACTTCCTTTACTTTTGAAATGACTCAAAACGTTTCATCACTCGAGTCAAAGAGCCGAATGGACCTTGCATAACCAACGTTTGTACTGCAATGTGCAACGAATATCTACAAAACATTAGTTTTACGAGGCAAAATTATCAGGCGTTTTGATAAGATGCATCCTTTTGTCCACAATGAACGCCCACCGACACACAAACTACCACCGGCTAACTTACGTTCTTTTACACTGCCCAACTATTCTACACAATGTAGCTTTCACCGCCTCCATGGATACTTCACCCAGGTCCGGTTCATCGACTTTCATACACGAACCTTGAACTTCACTTAAATTTATCATACCAACTAATTCGTTAATCACCTTGCAAACCCAAATATAAGATTTGCGGCAGGTCTTTTATCAGACAGCTTTCAAGAAGTTACACTGGTCAGACTATCAAGCCAACAGAACATGTGCGAACACGAAATTAGTGTGATTTGTAGCATTCACTAATTGTTGTCCTTGGTTTGGTTATGCCCCAGACAATTATCCTGTGAACATAGGAGTACAGGAACTATAGCCCAAATTTGATATTTCAATTACATCAAACATAATCAAAATTTACAAACTCTAGCAGTAGTCTCCATAGACGAAATTGGAAAGATTTTCCTGACTGCAAACACAACGATAGTGCAGATAACCAACAGTGTGCTGATTATACATGACCCAGAGTTGATGGGTAGAATTACATCTCACTGTCAACCACGAGGGACTGATCGATGTCGGTGAAGTGCATGGGTACTTCTAACAAATCAAGCTGACTCATCCAAGTGTCATAGATTGGAACCAACAGTGAAGACATCGATTTATCGCGGTACAAAATAAAACATTAGTGAACTGAGTAAATGTAAATATCTACAGGTAGATATAACATTAATTCGAGTCAAATAAACTCTACACTGTTAATCTGAGGTAATCGAAAATGATGCAAGAATCGGACCGACAATAAAATCGGCGTACAACATGAGCGGTACATTGAAGGCAAGTTGGTGTTTACAACAATAAAAAATAAAAACTGTCGAGCCTAACTGAGGTCAAACTATCCAATGGACGAAAGACCAATTTTGTGAATCAGTAGGAAACAGGAGATAACCCTAGAGGTTGACACAGTACCGTCCAGGACTGGTCATATTTGATATAAAAAGAAAATGATGTCAATAAGTAAAACAATAATTAGCAGACAACAGCAGTTCATGAAAGAATTGAGAGGGACGTCAGGCATGAACAACAAATACAGGAATCAAGCTGAGTTACCGAACATAACGAAAACTGAACAATACTCAGATTCAATCGCAGTCTTTGCATTCAGATAGGCCTTTTGGCCGGCCCACTTCATACTGAAGTACTTAATTCGAGTTTCGCTCTTATTAGAGCTCATTATTAGTGTATGGCTCCCGATCGTCGTGTTTGCGAGACTGGCGTGTTAACCACAACGGCTGTAAGTTCACAATAGGCACGAGCGATCAGTCTTATCTGAACGTTCAAACGCCACCTTGGGTAGTGTTCAGTTCAAAATAAGTTGACTCGCCGAAATGCAATCCTTACAAAGGAACTTGTTTCCCATGTAAAACAGAACAGATTAGGTACGAAACTATAGAACGGTTTAGAGAACGAGATCGGATTCAACGTGAACTTAAGTATTCACAGGTCCCAACAAATTACTAACGTTCAGTACGCCCGACTTCAATGACTCAGCTTCATGCCTACAACCGATCAAAATTGGTTGACACGGACCCGATAGAGAGGGAAGTGGAGGCTCATCGGCTACCTCCCAGACAGAAGGAATGAAAATATGCTTGAACGGCACTACAGAAGGTAAGATTCAGTTCCCAGTTATTGCATCGATTGAAAGTTATTCCGGAAAATGCCAATAACCACAAGAGTAGATACGTTACTATGTGCAGACAAATGTGTGATTATATTTCATTGCCCTTCGGAGGTGACAACCCAGCCGGAAACAAGACGGAAATACTTACTTAGGCGGTTAGTAACACTTCTTTTGCAACTCAATCACGTGTCCAATTTACTTTCACATTGTTATGTCTTCACCTAAATGATGTATCATCTACCGTGGGTACTGTGTTGCTTGTCGATTTAGAACGGGCTACAAAAACCGCACAACACTGCTACCATCTGTAACGCAAGCGGGACCAACAAACGATGCGTATAATTTAAGGGCCTGTTTGTCAGTAGTTGATGCTCACCTGATTCACTCAAACCTCGCGGGTAACGCGAGTGAATTATTTAGGTCAATCTTTCTAGACCACGGTGTATAATCGAAAGAAATCAGATGACTTCTACTGTTTATTACAGAGGCCATTACAATTCGTCTGCATTCACTACCTCTGTGCACTTATGTTTACTGTTGCTGGTTTCAATAAACTATCTCCAGAAGCTGTAAGAAGACAGCCTCAGAATCTCACCATGAAATGAAAGATATCGACATTGTTGGTCATTTTACTGGAGACAATTTTAAACAGTGAATGTTCTAAAGCTACATGACTAGAAGTGTCAGAATGCACTAATTAAGATGTAGGTGCTTTTTGGTACCATATTAAGACACAGCCATGCTACCATGGTACAGCCGATATCAACAAATCTCAAGTGAAGCAAGTGAAGTTAGAGGTTGATCTAGACCTTAAATGGGATTGGTAGATAACTTCCCGGCAATTAAAGGCTGACAGACGATAGTTTTTGAACACTAAAACAGGCTGCCAACGGCTGACTGATAACGACTCAGTATACGTCAGGCTTTGTGTAGTTTGGGTATTTACGATTATCAAAAGCAATTATTTAATTTGGACTTTGTGGTCTCTGATTAACTAGACCGTGCGTGCTCAAGTTATGGGAACCAAAGAGTAGCCCTACAAAGAAAAAAATGGGAGGTCTATTGAACTCCACCTGCAACTGGCGGAATCAAACACTTAAATTTTGTTCAACACTATTGAACAATTGATAAATGGATTGCGAATAACACAACGTTATGAGCAAGTTGTTATACTCTACGTTCCAACCACACCGGGTGGCCTTCCTCAGGAGTGGTTTAATCGAAATCACACTAACAAAGGACCAGAGGTCACGTGGGATTTACCGTGGTTAGGTGAATCTGCGCTGCAACTGAATTGGTTGGTCGAATGGTTTGCCCATTAGGTGGGGGTAAGACTGATGTAGATAAGATTCGTTTGTGTCTGGTGTTGTTTATCCATCCAGGCCACACTGCAGACAGGGGTTTGCTATTATTGCGATTAACACAAGTGTGTTGTGTGTAAATGGTGAGAGCTTTAGCGCAGCAGCGCTCCGCATGGGAAGGCACACCTCTGTGAATCACTCGCGCTTGATCAAAACCTACATTGTGATTCTCTGACAGTGCATGTAGTGCGATGGCCGAATCCTTTTCTAGCTTCAAAAGTTGATATGCATCGTTAGGAGGAAACCTCACGTGCGTCTTGTGTTTGGCAACTCGTAATTTCAGTTGTCTGCTTGTCTCTCCTATGTAGCTGGCATTGCGCCGGTGGCGCAAAATTTGATATCAGTTTTTCTGCTGTCACCGTAAACCAATTTTATTGTCCCATTAATGCTCTGGATGAGGATGATTTACGTATTCTAATGTTTGTTCGGGCTAACATTCTATTAGCCTGCCATTATAACCTCAATGCAACTTTATATTTGCCGCTTATTCATTCTTATGACTTACAAGATATCCAGTAGTGTTGATAAACTGCAGAGTTCTGATACACTTTATTACATTGGAAGAGACATGATAGCTCAGAACGGTGGTCAGTGCGAAACGTGTTTTAGCCGGCACCATTCACATGTACTGGCCTCAAAGAAGATCCAAATGGTATGTTCACCTATCCAAATATTAGTTTCTTCTATATAAGCGCCTTGTGTAAGTGCATGGAGAACACATTACTGGGTGTGGCTAATAAAATATTCGCTATTTTGAGTATGCAAGCACAGAACGATTCAAAATGTCACTTCAAAGCTCAGGTGCATACAAATATTACGCAGGTATTACTCCACCAGAGGAACACTGACCAATATTCAACCCAAATTAACATATATTATGACACAGCTGACCTCCATGGACATTTGTGTCGCTGTTGTAGACTTCTTTACCGTACAGAGGGGGGGGAGGTTGCTTTTAGTCTGAAGGGCACAGCTTCATAGGTTATAATGACAATCATAGAGTCAAAAGAACCGAAAGAACGGACTATGAGTTTCATTATAGGTGTCGTTAAAGCGCCAGGTGTGGACAAGACATGTCATCTTTCCAAAGCGGTATTGTTTTGATAAGGTCCCTTTCCTATGTAACCTATTGGTCACTGACGGTCTTAACCTAGTCAGTATAGTTGTCGTTCAACCATCATTTAGCCACAGTGATCATTCTTTGTTGGCCTTTCATTTTATTTACTACCGGTTTTAAAAACCAGCGTGAAAGTTCATCTTTCCAAACTTCAGCTAGACAGACTTTAATGATTCGAGGAACAAGCTGAAGTCTTGCGGGCCAGAACTATTCCATCTTTCAAAGTGCAATGAAAATAGCGGACGAATCATTCGCCACCTGCAAATTGTGTGCTTTTTCTTCTTACTCATCTCTTTTGTGACGATTACATCGTTTCTTCAACAACACTTTTTACTTTTTCGCGAAGCGGGGAATAACTCAGAAAACCTGGAAGTTTTTAGCACCGTTTGAAGTTGGCGTAGACTGGAAATTTACGAGCATATTAGGTTCTTAAAAGACAAGGTCTTGCTGGGGGTTAGCACCAGGAAATAAATCATCGTTTGGATATGCCACTTTTCCGAAAAAATTCTCTTCAGTTCTTTTGCTGTGACTGTTAGACGGAAAGATTTCTCTCGACCAACTAGTTGTTGCCAGGACAATCAAAAAATAATAATCAGTGTTCCATTCTCTGATACGGTCAAACCTTATCTCTCCGAAAACTTTAGTAACATTTCTTTGTTGCTGAGTTTTCTTCACTAAATGTTCAAAACTTCTTAGAAAGGTTAAGTCACATATTACGATGGAATCGGATAGGATCTAACTTGGAATTCTTAAAGAATAAACTGTTACTCTGGTAAAGCTTCTTCATGTAGAGATGGATACCCTAGATCAGTATTACACCCAAGGAAGGGAGAAAACTACGGTCACGCATATCTTTGAAGCAAGTGGTCAGTCCCCCTTTGTTGACTTGCGGCTAGTCAGCATTGCTGGTACCTAAATAAAGAATGATTTCGCAAATTTAAGCTTAACCAATCTGGGCTCCATTTGAGCCATTCAGTGTTATATAAAGGCATCAGTATACTATCCCGCGTGGACGTATTTTTGGGGCCATTTTAGCAAAGATATTACCAGCATGTGGTTACCTGCTTCGTAAGTTTATGGGGTGGGGTGTTGAGAACAGGATATCTAATGTCATCTGCCTGTGTCAGTAATATCTCGAAGTATAAAAAGACGCTTTAATGTACATCACATTCGTGAGTTTCGTTAAAAATGAACACACATGACCTCAGCCAACTTCACTGTACTGCAGCTGGTAATCGCGTCGTTTTAGACTCGGAAGATGGTGAACATTTGAAGAGGATACTGGCATAGTTTAGAGTGAATGTATATTTGGACTGGTTACAACAAAAAGATTCTGGGGAGCATAAGGAATATCACAGGATTTAAAGTCAAAATGCCGGATGAACCACATAATGACATACCTGTGGGCTATGTTAGTCTTAAACCAAGGGTTTTACTGAGGTTTCAGAAGATTCGTGTGTTTACCAAGTCTGCAACTAACGTGAGCAATTAGACTATAAACTCCTAGTTGGACGGTCGGCTGCTGACTTTGAAGAAGTCTTATTTGATGCCCTAAAATATAAAATCCGAAAAAATTATTCTGAAAAGAACACCTCCGAGGAAAAGCTTAATATTTATCATCAAGCGAGAATGCGGATTGCATGAATGACTTGAATGCGTGTTGACCTCTACTCCACCAGAAAACTCATGAGCGCAATTCGTGGAGAGAGAGGGAAAACCATGATAACCACCAGTCGCGGTTTACATCTGTACAAAATTGGCAACTCCGTTCAAACTGACCTGATGGGATGCACCAGCGATCCAGGTAACCTTGTGAAAAAGTCGTAACAACTGTGGATGTAGGTCTTGTTTAGTGAAGCACACAGATGGTGTAATCGTTCTGTAGTTGCACATTGTAGGTATGTCATTCTTGTGTTGAAGATGCGTTTAACAGACCGCAATTTTTAGTTGGCTATCTACTCCTATTCTCTTCATAGTCCCCAGCTCCCAAACCCATCAGGCAAATCTGGCGCGGTGTAAAAGGTGATGTAACGTAGCGCATGAGAGGGTTCTCACAGGGTGTTGCAACGAAGTTACATAGGCAGTCTCACAAAAAATGGAGGATACATAATTTTGAAACTGCTACGAAAGGAGTGATTTTTTCAACCAACCGGGGCAATGCAAAGAACAGCCAGCCATGCAACTGGTCGAAACCATTAAGTTTTGTCTTAAAGATTTGTGAACACTGATATAATCATGTTGGGTGATGAGTTTCATGTTAATCGTCGAGGTCGTTAATGTTTCGGAAGGTGAAATTTGGGTCATAATGTGGAGAGGATGGTAATACACAGAATATCTGCGTTTGACCGGGAGGTCCATGAAAATGCATAAATCAAAATTGGCCATAATCGATTACAGTTTAGAATCTTACTTCACAGCCTCAATCGCATGTTGTTAGAAGTAATTGGAATGTTGGGAAATCTACTACATAACGCAATGTCACAAAGTACTATCATTTTGGGGTTGAGCTTTGGACAAATGAACGTTTGGTATATTTTACGAACGGCGAAGCTAAACTGATGAGACGTATGAAGAACTTTCCAGTAGTCATCATTGGTCCATGTCTCTCATTCGAACTTATTGTTGGATTTAAGGATTTCTGAATAGTCTAGATAAAATGTAGATTCCTGAGTTCTGCACCACTGGCCAGAATCATTGACGTCTTGAGAAATTAAAACATGGAACAGGTGCAAATTTGTGTTGGGCTTCCTAAAATATCCAAGTCTGCCTAGCCGATTTGCACAGTTCGGGCTGCTTGTGAAAGCCAGTGTTAGCATACATCATTTCGGAAGAGTCCTAGTCCACGCACACTGCATCCCATGTTAGGCACCTCTGTTTACCTTGATTTGCAGTCTCTCACCTACTGCCTAAACGTCCGTAACTTGTGACGACCATCAGCCTCAATATAATCACCGTAGAATTTGTTCACTGCTTATGATCAGTAAGGTTACTGTCTTGTCTGTAGACTTTAAATAAAACCGGACCAGCTTAGTTTCTATTACATCGTTCATATGGACGCCTATGTTGCTTTGGTTACCGCGGTCCACATGGTGACGATAAATTATCACCTTCTGCTGCTGTACTCCCACTGCGCCAAAAGCAGCAGAGTTGAGACCTTAAAACATGCTTCAGAGAAGTTCAACTAGCTCAAGAATAACTCAGCTTTCAAAAATTCCAGTTTGATTTCTATTGTTCAATTTTACTACTAAGTGTGGCACCACATGAAAAATTCGCTATATCGCTCGCCTTCCCCGAGCTCCATTCCCGCGTTGATACCCACGCGTTAGTCGCTTGTGTGGGAATAGTTCAACCATAACGGAGTTTTTTCGGGTTCATCGCCACCTATCAGGTAAGCAGTTATTAAAACAGTCTCCCAATTAGTCAAAACTATGCGTACGAACTTTTTATCTGATCGCCGTACTGGTCTTCATGTTAAAACACGGATTACCATTCCGTGGAAGATTTAACGCACCAATGTCTAACAGATCTTCTAGCAAACTTACTACTGAAGTTAAAAACAAACATTTTAATGAATAAAACGAAGATTAAAACAATTTGGTAATGATATGCCATTCAGGAATTCAAATACCAACTGAATTTGGATGAGATTAATTCACTTACATCAGACATGCGTTTCTTAAAATCAGGTCATTTATTTAATACGTAGTGCATGAACGCAAAAGGTGCTTGGGGGACAGTTCGTTTGCGTTTATTCACAAATCCTCCCGTTACACAACATATTGTATTATCTGGGTTGTCAAGCGAGCACAAGTAAGATCAATTTGTCAAATTACTTCAGATTGTTTTGAAGTGAAAGGCAATAGGTCGACCGAACTGACATTCTGAGTCATCCAGTGAGTTACAGAACGCCACGGCAACCACAGAGTCTGAGCCAGGTTTTCTTACTGCACATCTGTGGATTACGCTACCGAATTCCGACCATCTTCGCTGTGACTAGAACGCGAATTCTGCTCTTCTAAACAGGCGACTGGGTAGGCAATAAATGAACTGGAAACCAAATTTCATTGGGACCTGACGCTCCGAGTCAACGAAATGTGCCGTGATTGGAGCAGGAACATAATCTATACAGAACGCCAACCTCGTAAAATATCCCGAAAAGCGCGTGAAGTTCACGACACCATAATTTGCCGAAAATAACTTGGTTTTTGTTACTTAAGAGTAAAAGGTAGGATTTTGGCTTTACCAGTGACCCGTAGAATAATTATGGCGGTTGAAAAACGTACAGGGTGGCACCAATGCCTATCAGAGACACTTTACATAAATGTGTGACCCAAAGTTATATTTACTCCTTAACATGCTCCTGTGATACAAATGAGATCGGTCGCAAGATCAGCATCTTTTTCGGAAGAAACGTGAACAACACTCCTATATGGTTGAGTTAGGACAAGGTCAGCTTTAGTCTAAGGGCATTTCAGAACCGTTTGACGAAAGTTTGTGACAAATTGCTCTTGCTTGTGTTCACTTGAAACCTATGATATAAAATATCGTGTAACAGACAGGATGGTGAATAAAAGAAAACGGAAAGTTCGCTTAATCATCTGTTGCGTTTGATGAAATATTGAATGTTATTCAAAACATTAAGCTAGCAATCACGATGGAAAGTTTTGCAACATTGGTCAAATATTTTCTTACAAGCCTACCAGGATAACCCTATATTCCAATGAAACGAACGTGGAACTTAAACTTTGAAAAACATCTGCCTTCGAAGTGTTTATCTGTCATTTTGCATTCAGTTAGATCCGACAATTTTATGCTGATGTGTCCAGAAGTAAAAACGCAAAAATGTTCACGATTTATCAACAGCTGTATTTAACATCCATTGATAAATAAGATGTTTTCAACTACAGCACAACAATTGAGCACACCGGAGAATTAGGAAAAAACAGTATCGCATCAGCATCAATTTGATCAACGTGGCTGTTCTTTCGAGCAGAATGTCTTCAAACAAGTAGGATGAGAACAGAGAACTGGTCATATTTCAATTGAAGCCCAACACCAAACTTCACAATGTCATTTCCTCACACTACTAGTTGGACAGTCCCACTGTATCCAATTTTTCACCATCTTCTCCGACGGATATTTTCAAGTAGGAGGCACATTTGCGATAGTGTTTAATTCGTCGAGTCACCTTTTTGTCTCTCTCGGATCCGCCATTCTCACGACCACCGCTTTCAATAGCGCCATTGATCGCCATAATAGTGTTACCAAATCCCCATGTATTCAGTTTGGACAAACTCTTGTATATTACGTTATGTGGGACGTGCGTCTGTCGCCAATTCGGTTGTGTCATCCAAAACCAGATCGCTGCAGACATTCCGAGCACTGGATAAGTCAGTAATTTATCTGGGTGTTTCAGCAATACCTGTGGGTCACCGAACATGGCTTTACTGAAATATCCATAATTGTATCCCCATGAGAGCTGGAGTGGACCTCGTCCGTGATAAGAGGCCGATGTGAAACGCACTTTACCCTTGTTTTGTGTCCCTGGTCTAAACATCACCTTTGATTTGCCGAGCTTAAATTGCACCTCATTACCTACACTATTATAAGCAGGACTTGAATTCGGTCCGGCACGTTCATATCCCAACTCTTCTCGATAATATAGTCCGTTCATATCGGAACCAGTCTCGTGGGCAATATTCGCCAAAAATGCGCACAACTCGCGTTTCTGATCGTCCTCCGACGCACCTGGTTCGTTAGCAAAGTTTGGAAAACCAATCTTGGCTATACGTTCGACGGCTGCGATGAAGACTTCGTATGCGTAGTAATCCACATCCATTCGTGGATAATACCATGGCTGACTGGGATTGTATTCCTTCTTCCATGCTTTGCCTACACCCCAACGTTCTGGAAACAGTTTATCCCAGTCTTGTTTGCTGATTAGTTGTTTGATCGGATGGTCTGTGTAGGAAGCAAAGGAAACGATTGTGATGTGAATTTATGTCATTTTACTAGCATTGTATGTCGAGCTGCTTTGCTGTAGCTAACCGCTTTACTGGATTTCTGTAGTTGTGATTATGTTACTTCACTGTTACTTCGTTACTTCCCAAACTTTATATGCCAAATAATCTGAATGGTTACCAATGCTGCAACTGTATAATGCAACCGTGATTTTTTGCAAAGTTAGATGGTGCTCGATACAGGCTAACCTTTGGTTGATCTTACTATGCTTTCAGTATATGGGCTCGAATTTAGCATTTAATATAATACTTAAGTACGGGAATTCAAATAAACGTTAATATTTATGTAACTGGCCACTGATCAATCACTGTAAATTATCTATTTCAATGGGTTGCTCACATACAGTAATGAAATAGGGATCGTATAATGGTCATTGTTTATTGTAGGTTTGCGCTGTTTGTTTCACACACAAGATTTCGACTCATTAATCTAAAACATTGGAATATACTTTCAATTTCAGGCCGCCTGTTTCAGGTCATGAATCAGATTTTCTACAACTTAGTCTACAGGTCATCAACCTATGTTCAAACAATGCAATCGAACAGTTTCGTGTCTTCGGCAAACCGCAAAGCACGAACTCCCTTCTATCAAATGTTCTATGCGCGCAGTTACTCGAGTTTCTTTGATATGCTCCACGGGATAAAAATTGGTTGAACAAAGGTTATACCGCCAGACGACAATCACTGTGCACATAATCTTCAACTTCAGCGTGCAAATGAACAAGTCACGTTTAGTTGTCTCTTTCCGTAACACTCAGCTAACCTGTTCGTGATGCTGGCAAGTATACGTAAACTTGAAAGAAATTAAAAGGCTGATCAGTTCAAATTGTTTTTAAAATTCATTAGTATTAAATGAACAAATCATTCACCTACCTGCACACCTGGACTCGTAGACAAAGGTCCCGAAAATTAGTAGCAGAGAAAAATCACGGAATTTCATCTGAAACACATGTATAAGGAAGGTAACCTCTACGCTAAGTTTTAAAACATGCACTTAAACAAACAAATTCTCTGTAAAGCAAACTGACTTGTGATGAAACTGCGTTCAGAGAGTTGCCTCAAAAGTGTAGTCGTCCGATGATTTGAGAGGTATTTATAGTGTGATAACCATGCAAACGACCATTAGTTCACAAATACAGGTGTAATTGTTCAATAAAATCTATAGGTTTCTCAAACGCTCTTCTTAGGTGGCAACACCTGTTAAAACGTGATCAGTTCATGAACCAATACGTCTGACCTCGTTTATTTTAAAGTAGTCCGGGAGGTAGAACATTTTTTGTTAACAACTGTTTACAACTGGAAAGTAAAAGATCATTTGTAACTTCATTCACACATAGAATATGTTATGGCCAAGAGTACATACATATAAACATTTATAACGATTTTTTACAAAACTGTTGCCCACTCGACTGTTCCAATTTGTAAGTGATAGAAATGGTGTGCGTTTTTCTGCGGCGCACAGTCTACACCCGTCAGCCACTTACATCATATTGCCGGTTAAATCGTGGAAAATTTAGGCAGAACCTACAGTTATTGTTCCATTTATATATTGTTCCATCAATAAGACTGGAATATCCCAGAGGTCGTTGACTCTTTCCGTTACATTTGCAGTTGACAAGTTTTCTATCTATCGCCTCAATTTGCCTGATAGATTTACCGGTGCTTTTCCGGGTTAATCACCGGAAATACAGCAGATGTTGGTAGGATGGCTATCGCAAATTCCGCAAGGTTGGCATAATTAACAGATAACTCAGCATAGTTCATTACTTCAAATTGGAGCAAGGAAGCAAACAACCAATGGCTATGTTTCAGTTTCAACTCTTCAATGACCGGTGACCACCAGAGTAGTACATGATCCACGGTCTCATAAGCTTTATATCTGTCCCGGCGGCTGCAGTAGATGTAAATCGCCGTGAAACATATTCAGTCTGATTGGGTAACCAAAGTACAGCACGACAATGATAAATAAGGTATTTGTGTAGATTTTAGTAGTATATTGTATTTCGTGAGGTTTCTTTGGAACAAGTGGTTTCACTTAGGTTGGACATAACTGGCATTTCAAGGCTACGTTATGCTTCAGATTTTGGTGGGCTTACACTTTTAATTGTTAAAACGCAGCCTACTTTGCGTTTCTAATCCACGTACGATCTGTTATTAAACAAATTAACGGTGACTCATTCCATGCAAAGAAGTAATTAAGAATATGTCAATCATTTAGATTGTTCCGATGGAACGTTGTGAGTCCACAAAGGGGAACATTACGCGTTCAAATGTTACTTCAAAATTTCCCCCCTGGTTAAGTTAAACAGATGTTTCACAGATGTTTCAAGAAATACTGACCCGTTCCTGTTCAATTTCACAATCTGTTTCTCTCATGCAATTTATGTCCAGATAACGTGAACCAAAAATTCTAATATAAAACTTTCCCCATTCTGTACTTCGACCATGCTACTGATGGACGATGAGAAGAGTAAGCTTGGTCTCATTCGAGCCCTCTTCAGTAAGATTCGTTGAATGTGTTCACCTAAAACTAAGCGTGCTTTACCTTATGCTCAGAGTGTTGCGATACACCCTCACTCTGTATGCAGAAGCAGACGGTGGTTACCCTATCACCGCCATAGGGTAAAGGGTTTGTAATCACCAGTTTATAACATTCGTTGAATGCTTTTCATTACTATTTGAATGTTTTGGTAATGCCGTTTGCAAAAGTATATTTCTCTTCCCTTTTTTGAGCTCAATTTCAGGCCACCTACTGACTTACGTTTATTTCCGCGTGCTTTACTGGTAGATCGATATAGCCTACATTGATAGTTCCTTACTCAAACTGTTTAAAATGTGAACTGTTTGTTTTAACGCATGACGGTCAATTCCAACGTGACTGGTTCTGTGTGTTAATCTTATTGCACCCAACGACTCATTCTTATCTTACGTCCATTTGAATTAATGCACGCCTAGTAATCATAATCCATGTACCGTAACTGATGCAAGCGGCCGAAATGTCTCAGCAGAGTACATCTTACGTAATCCTAATTGCATGATCTGAAGTTACTGAAATTTATCAATCTGGCTTCAAGCACAAATGCGACATTGGATATTCTTCTCTAATGTACACGAAAACTGTTCAGATTCCATTATGTGTATTAAATATTACGCTTGTTTGGCGGTGACGTGAATTAAATTATCTAAAAAAAAATAATTTTAAAATTTATCGTTAAAAACTGTCTACTTGTTATATATTTGAGTAACGGTTATTTATGCCAGTGGGAAAATCCTTTATTAAAAAATTCGAGTAGATTAGGGCTTAACGTTCTGCTATGTCTTCGTATAGGCAGTTCCATTGGGAAGAGTGTAGCCAATGTTTATAAAATATGTGAACTCTGTTGTCATCACAAATGATGTTACCGATCGTCGACGCAATGAAGCCACTGAACGAATAGGATGAAAAAATAGTCAAGTCTGCTGGCGGTAAGATGTTTACATTTCAACTGTTGAAAATGGAACAGCCGTGTTCGTTTGCAACACGGCAATATTCATACTGAGCAGTTGAATTGAAACAACGTTTCTAAGATGTTGAAAACATGTGCCGGAACATCATCTCGCTAAAATGTGCTTCTGATTGACACACACAAAAATTGGTACGCAAAAGTAAGAACTCCATAATATAGTTATATATTGAAGACGGTTAAGTTTGCATCTGTGATAAGCAATTTGAGCATGTCCATATCTCTCAGTACATACTGATCACATTGGATTGCATATCATCCAGTTTCTTACACGTGTACATCATCCAACTAGGTTCTGGGGCCATCATGTAAACCTTCATGCTAGTTGATAAACATAACAATCCTGTATCCAAATGTACACGAGATACGAATGTCGGCTTGAGTTGAACGGGAAGAAATCTGTGTATGATAGAGAATAGTTGACTTTTTCTCTATGCATAGTCTAGTTAGACTCCATACTGATACGTCCTGCCAACGGTTTTTGTTAAACCGTCTTGAAGACTGGTCTCCCAGGAATCTACGGATAACACATGTGGACCGCCGAGGTCGCCTGACAATCTTTTAGAAACCCACGATTCTTTCCATGTAAACAAAAGCCTGCTTCTTCTGGGTAGCACCTAGTTTACACCCCCATGCGACAGCAGAAATTTGAATTAAACTGGTTTGACTGATGGCGCCTACCTGCATCAAACAATAAGTGAACATATATTCCACAAGAACGGAACCTAAACGTCGACGTAAGTGCCTGCGTTTGGCTATTGGAATACAGCAGTACATGTTGAATTATTCTCACGCTGCCTGTCCAGTAAACGGACGAATATGGATTGGTGCTGAACTGGTACAATCTTTTCACTCAGCAAAGACATAATAATCAGCGTTGTTCAAGAGCAGATATAACGAATATAGGAGAGTGATGTAAGTGCTGAAAGGAATAACATCACATCTTTCCAAAATACTAGAGACAATAAACATCTATGATAAGCTGCCTAGTGTACCACGTTGAACTTTTTAACAAGGGTACTAATATTGCACAAATGACATCGGATGCTGGGATACGTCAGTTGTGCGAAGTTGAACATACGTTCGAGTTGGTGAAGTTTTATAATCTGCCTGATGTTCCACGTTGAACTTTTTAACAAGAATCCTGATATTAACGATTTGACTAGCCCCTTGAGTTCATTAGAAATAAAAAGGTGTTCTGGCAAACAGCCTGTTTTCTGTTATCCGTCATCAGGCCAATGAGGAAACGTTTTATAACATCATGGTTGTCAAGCGATTAGTCACGTAATTACATCACGAGATTGTGAACTGGAGGGCAATTAGTGACAAAGTTGACCACCGGAGGTAGCGAGTCAGTAACGAGGGGCCATGGTAACCTAGGACCTGTACAAATTTTTTTTGGCGCACAACTGTGGAATACGCAACCAAATTCCGATCGCTTCCGCGGTGGCCAGAATACGTAATTTAGCTCCTCTGGATTGACGACTGGGCAAGCAGTAAATAGGCTGGAAAACCAATTCCGGTGAGAATTGGTGCCTTGAGTTAACAAGGTGCGCCAGAATTGCACTCCAAATAAAATTCACCTCGTCTTCAGTCAGCCACCCGTGATGGTATTCACGAATGCTCTGAGAAAGGCGCCTGGTTGTGCGACCGACGTAATCTGCTCCACAGCAGCATGTGAAAGAGTACACACAAAATGAGGTCACACGTTTAGACAACGTATCTTTGAGTTGTACGCCGATAACCGGGTCGGATCTGAACGAGGTTGGTAGTTGTGCTGCACTGTAGGTATTTTCAATTGCGTTACTTATTCTACGAGTCACCAGTTCAGCCAACGCCTCGCCTTTGTAGACTGGCATCATGCAAACCAACTTCTATCCCGCAGATGGGGGCTTAACTATCGGTTCTGTTAGTACCATATGTCTATCGACGGAGTTTACTGGACGGGCTTTCTTTGCGAATATCCGTCGTAATAACACCATTTCTGCCTCAATCATGTCATCAGTGCATATCCTCATGTTAAACTACGAACGAGGTTTCTCTTCTGTTTGAGGGGTACGTAACTGAAAAAGCGAGTATATCGGCCGTTGCAAGTCCCCTTCCTGTGACTGATATCACACCGTTGACATCGGATTGAGGGATACGTCAGTTGTGCAAAGTAGAATATACGTTTGAGTTGGTGAAGCTTTGTAACGGTTGCAAGTTTTGTCTTACAACAAATAAACCATCAGCTCACAGGTCGTTTGTACCCATCTGCAGAGCACTGCAGACCAACCTGTAAATCTGTTAAACAATCTCCTAGGGTGGTCACTTCTGATCTAGTGTGTTGTGCCTTCAGCGAGTAAATATGCTTGACCTCGTCCATTGTGTAGTAGTCCAGGATGTTTGGCAAGAAATAAGTGAATGAGTACACGATTTCACGAATGATTATCAGTATTGTTCTGTGTGCAATTCTATCCATACAATACACGTTTTTGCATGAGCTTGAAAATGTTGATTCTAAATCGTTGTGAAATCAGTTAGAGTGTGTTTGTTTGACTGGGAGTGTTCCACATTATGGACTACTACACAATGGACGAGGTCAAGCATATTTACTCGCTGAAGGCACAACACACTAAATCAGAAGTGACCACCCTAGGAGATTGTTTAACAGATTTACAGGTTGGTCTGCACAATTACCTTGGAGTTCCAAAATAAAAACCAGTTTTGAAACTCACAATATAAATAGGTAGGAACTGCATAGTTATAGCACTGAAACAATTGTTCGATCGTGGTCGCTCTGGCGGTCAATCTGCTTCTCTCGTGATATACATCTGTATATAAGTACTCGTCAACAGATTTAAACGACCATCCAATCCCATAAAATCTCTCATGCTGCTAGTTCTATAGTAACCATTTTTTGGAACAAATACACCAACATTATTCGATGGCTATGAGTTGCCTATTTTTTAAACTTTCCTCAGAGAAATACAGAGTATAGGGCGATTCCTAGAAAAGCCACTAGAAACGTTCAAAGTCGAACCACGTCACTGTGGTTCCTCCAGTTTAATACGCTGGGTTAACATCAAGTCAATATTTGGAGACCGAGTATTTCGAAATCAAGGTGTCCGACATCAGTTAATCGACATACTGCCAGAGGCCAGGCGGAAGAACTGTAGATGACATGTGGGCTGATGGTTTATTAGCTGTAAGACGCAACTTGCAACATTTATGAAACTTCACCAACTCGAACGTATGTTCAACTTCGCACAACTGACGTATCCCAGCATCCGATGTCATTTGTGCAATATTAGTACCCTTGTTAAAAAGTTCAACGTGGTACACTAGGCAGCTTATCATAGATGTTTATTGTCTCTAGTATTTTGGAAAGATGTGATGTTATTCCTTTCAGCACTTACATCACTCTCCTATATTCGTTATATCTGCTCTTGAACAACGCTGATTATTATGTCTTTGCTGAGTGAAAAGATTGTACCAGTTCAGCACCAATCCATATTCGTCCGTTTACTGGACAGGCAGCGTGAGAATAATTCAACATGTACTGCTGTATTCCAATAGCCAAACGCAGGCACTTACGTCGACGTTTAGGTTCCGTTCTTGTGGAATATATGTTCACTTATTGTTTGATGCAGGTAGGCGCCATCAGTCAAACCAGTTTAATTCAAATTTCTGCTGTCGCATGGGGGTGTAAACTAGGTGCTACCCAGAAGAAGCAGGCTTTTGTTTACATGGAAAGAATCGTGGGTTTCTAAAAGATTGTCAGGCGACCTCGGCGGTCCACATGTGTTATCCGTAGATTCCTGGGAGACCAGTCTTCAAGACGGTTTAACAAAAACCGTTGGCAGGACGTATCAGTATGGAGTCTAACTAGACTATGCATAGAGAAAAAGTCAACTATTCTCTATCATACACAGATTTCTTCCCGTTCAACTCAAGCCGACATTCGTATCTCGTGTACATTTGGATACAGGATTGTTATGTTTATCAACTAGCATGAAGGTTTACATGATGGCCCCAGAACCTAGTTGGATGATGTACACGTGTAAGAAACTGGATGATATGCAATCCAATGTGATCAGTATGTACTGAGAGATATGGACATGCTCAAATTGCTTATCACAGATGCAAACTTAACCAACTTCAATATATCGCTATATTATGGAGTTCTTACTTTTGCGTACCAATTTGTGTTTGTGTCAATCGGAAGCATATTTCAGCGAAACAATTTTCTGGTACCTATGTCCAACGCCATTCCAACGTAGTTCATCAAGTTCGATCTCTAGCCAGATGTGGCTCGTCACTTCAGACATGAAGCTTATTACTCTCACGATTCCAGCAAGCATACTAGTGCTGTGAGATATGAACCACTGAAACCGAGTTGATTATCGTCTTTTGAAGAGATTCAGGTCATTTCAAACTAATCGTCGTCGATTTGCCTCCCAGCAACAGGGCACAGTTTTGTAACTGTTTCAAATGGGAAATGGACTGACCATTCCCGACTCAGTACCCACACAACCATATTTTCCTAGGTGGGCTTGCGATTTTGTCCCAGCTGGTTTTCTGGTTCCACGTAACACTATGTACAATCTCGTTCTATTTAGGTTATTTTTGTCCATATTGAATACTCATATGTTGACTTCAAATAATTGCCCTCCTTATAGTAGATCAACAAAAATATTTCCTAACGGCGGAGTGACTGGCAATGTTGTCTGCGGGTGAGTCAAACACACCATTCAGTGACGTCAGAAAGAGTCACTTTTGAAATGCCAACTTCACAACGGTCTAACTACGCATTAGTTGATGGAATTTCATGGTCATTCATCTAGCCGATACAAGTGGCGTGCATTTTGGCTACAAGGTTAGCAAAAGCACTTATATGTGCACAATGTTAATTCCGGCTTGATTCAGTTGTCGGTGGGAGATCGTTTATGCAATCACTTCTCTTTCAGACTTCTCACCATTGCTTGTTTTTGTGTTTTTCCTGGATTATTACAATATTTCTGTAATTGCACCTGCCAGGCCTCCCAATAATAATTTCATTTGGTCGTTTCGCTTTACCACCGTCCAGTGTGGATTGTTTTTAGTGGATCAAAAACCAATCTTATTCTGTTTGTACACCTTAACTTGCCTATCGTAAGTGACGATGCTGTCACTTGGCGCTCATTCTGCTTTGATCGATGTATCGTACCGTTTGACTGGTCAGCTTTCATAAACCCGAAGCTGATGTTTCTTGTTATCGATCAAGTACTGAGCGACAGTTTTTCACTGCTAGATTTGATTCTGTCCGTTTAAGCAGAAACATCCTAGATACAGGTTCTGTTGCCATTTTACTTAACCTGCGAACTCAGTTCAAACACAGTGCGTCGATTACATAGCTTTGTATTTGATTGTTTCTCGGAGATCTCATTTACAGATATCAACGTCTGGGCTTCTGACAACTTATGCACACTCATCAGTTGGTCTCACAATGAATTAGTTTCCTGACTAACTAAAAAGTACGATATTTGTTAACACATTAGCTGGAATGGCGATTTCTTCGTTTTGCTTTGCAACAACAATTTAGCTGAATCGCTAGTAAAACATCCTTTCAGCTACTTCCTTTTGCCGCCAATCACACTCTAATTAATTGATTGCCTCTTTCCGTCATTTTGTTCAATTAGAAGCATTATTGGGTTGTACGAGTTCGTTTGACTCCTAAACACTTTGAGCGACTTCAGAACTCCCCGATTAATTGGTCAATATGTTACGCAGGGTTCAGTGATTTGAGACGGTTTGTTTCACCACGACCGTGCATTCAGTGCCTGCACACTAGTTGCCTAACTCAGAAGTCTTGATCCACTACTTGAAATGTATCCTTATAATGACGCAGGTATCTCATATGAAAAGTCCCGTCACATCCCACTCTCGTTTTGCTTACAGCCTTTAAAGATCATGCACTTGTTCAGTATATCTACTTCAGAATCCTTGTGTTGCGTTCGCGAGATTAGACCAGAAACGTAATTCACTTATACAGACACACGGTGAATACTAAATCTTGCACTAGCAAGCCCTAACCAACAAGCTCCCATTAGAGGTTCCTCGGTGAGCTTATCCATCACATAGTTGTATGGCTAGTGTTCATATGAAACCGTCGTCCCAGCAAACGTGGTTTCTATTGTTAAAAGGCCCACGCTATCACCAATCATTCCTTTCTTGTTTCCGAATAGTTGCCTTCAAATGATCCCGAAACTCACCTGGCTTTGTTTGCCACACGTCCTTTCCGCTTCAGTACACTTCGATCCCCACACCATTGACAGGAAGCACTGTGCTCAACTTGACAGTTTCAGAATCTGTTGTCTCTTCCTTATCAGTTGTTTCCTTTTCACAAAAGCTTGATTTATTCTTTCTTATTAATGAAACCAACAGTTTTTGCTCATTAGTTCGTATAAGTCACCCGAAATGCTAGTGGAAGACATATGGGACGGTGGCAAGAGTCACTATGACCAAGAAACAGTTTCAAAATCCTCTCTGATATGGGTACCGCAGTTGCCGCAGTCACTAGGGGTTTGTTAGGCAGCAATAAGTCCCCGTCTCAACCGACCATTTGGCCAAATAAATCCACTACTTGCGACTGTGGATCATTGAACGGTAAAGCGGCTTGTTCAACACAGTCGAATCATGTACTGTATACTTAGTTCTGATGAGGCTGTAAGTGACGAAAACGTCCCGATAAACGAGAGTATAAAGTAATCCATACAGTAACTTCACCATCAGGCACACGTTTTCACTGACACTGTTCTGCTCGTACAGCGAAATCTAGTTTGTTTCTATCCGACTGCATTATTGGCATTTGCCAATATCTTGGCTGCAAGTCCAAAACGGTGAATAGCTTTGCGTTCCGCATAATACCACAAATTTCTCATGTCGATTTTACTGCCTGTAAATCCGTGAAGCCTATTGAAATCTACACAAATATGGTTAGGTGCGCCGCATGCAAGTCATCTGTTGTAGTTTAAGGAAGTGCTCAATCTATATTTCTTCTTAAGAGTAGACCCTTCTGACTGACTTCCAATCACTTGGCTTTACCTTAAATGTTCATAATTCTGTTGATTTTACATACCAAGTGACATTATCGTTTATTACTAACACCTTACTTCATTATTGACGCTAGTATTGTTGAGAATTCACCTACGGTTGACTGTTTAGAAAGTAGTTGAGATCAACATATATTTATATCACAAATATAAAAAATGTCACAAATATCTATTCATAAAACTTGCAAACTTTCAACTACCGATTCACAGCGCGGTAACTGACCAACTTTTGTTATTGGTTTTGGTCCACCTGTTTTTTTCTTGAGTGCCTGAAGAGTTTGAAGCTTCCTTACGCATTACCCACTGAATCACCTCATATTAACACTTGCAAGCTGATTTTGTGCTATTCCATGGTGGTGTGTAAGTTAGACCTCAAACGTTGACGTCTCCGGCCCTTCGATTTTTATGACGCGTCGCATAATTCCATTTGGTCTGTGTTAGCCTGTCCGTAACACATTGTTTGAGTTATTCGCAAACAACACATTGATTTCTGAAGAGTTGTCGGGGATTCGGTTAATTTCAAGTTGAACATCACCCACAAATGATCGCAGCTGTCGCATCCCCATTTCGAAAAGAAGCACCAGACTCGAGTTTCGCTCTCATTAGAGCTCGTCAGTAGTGCATATCATCGCCACTGCCGGGACTTGAACCACGGACATGCTGGTCATGAGGCAACCGTATTTTCCACTGCGTCAATGACCTCACGTTAGGCATGACCGAATTCTCATTGCAAGTGAACGCTAAACCACTTTCGCTTTTGAGTAATGATCAGGTTGCCCGATCGTCTCGAAATGGAGACACAGTTACTATCTGTTAAATCCAGTCGATAGCCCCGCGATTAGGACTTCCTAGACAGGTTAAAATCTCCGATCTCATTAAACCTGCTAAACGACATTTTAGATTACTGATGAGTAGTCGGGGATTTAGTTAATTTCAAGTTGAACATCACCCACAATTGATCGCAGTCTAGTGCTTCTTTTCGAAAGGGGCCAAATGGAAAGTCCATGAGGATGCGACAGCTGCGATCAGTTGTGGTGATGTTCAACTTGACGTTGATTTCGGTTGAATTTTTCACATAGGTTATTTCAGTTGTAATACCTTGACGGTCTAACACCGAAAACGTGCGGCGACTACTACATTACTTTAAACAAATGCTTGCTGCGGATAAGCTTCAAGGCAAATAAACAGGAAGACGTTTTCCATAGACTTGCTACTTGAATTGTTCAAGAAGTTCATCTCAAAGATGCACATTTGCAAATTCGTTTAGACAGTGCTATCAGCTTACTGACTACAATAAACATTCCGTCTAGACTTTTAAGTGTAGAATTGTATCTTTTAAAATAAACGTTTCTCCAGTGATTTTTGCAGATGTGATAGACAGAGTCGCTAGTAATCTTGAAACTGTTGTAGGTTATCGGGACGGCTTTATTGTGTGTGTTTCTATTAGCAGTATTCGTGATGATAAATTGATCATGTAGCGACCTGGAGAGTTCATTTGTCTGCATGCCATGTGACTACGGTGCGAACCCGAACGCACACGTGTGTCACACACTTCCGGTTTAATGGCTCGTCGACGGCCGGTCTCTGGCCTCTTTAGCTAATTTATGTGTAGGTTCCATTTTTAGCGTTGTAAGAGACCCTTTGCATATTTCGAATAATAAATATTCGGTATCTTCTCTCAACGGCCTTTTGTATTTCGCGTCCGGTCAATTCATACCTTGGAAAAACGATTTGGTGCGAAGTGCACTGTATTGGTAAGTCCGAATTATATTCGATTTTCTTTCATCACTGTCGATCCGGTTCACTATAAATTGGTGAACCCGTATACTAATCGATTTTCCTCCAAATTTTTGTTTAGGTTCACTATAAATTGGTGAGCTTGCTCGAATAATGTTTTTCCCTACAGGTATATCTTTTGTATATCTGTGAGTCATTACGTTTTATATGTTTCATATATACTTGTTTTTTTAACTCGATTCATCATCCATTCCGCCATATTGGATGCTCAGCCTTACGTTTTGCCAGACGCTTCGGTCAATGCACTAGCCGTGCCATTCGCACCATTTCGAGAGAACAATCCTAAATTGTTGTGTGCCCAGTTAGAAGCCACATTCGCGCTACGACAAATTAGTTAAGAGCTAACCCGTTTCCACCACGTAGTTGCGGCACTGCCACCTCACGTCATTGACGAGGTGGACGATATTCTGGAGTTACTGGACTCCACGAAACCTTACGAACAACTCAAATTAGCCGTAATTAAGCGCGTTGGTTTGTGAGGCCGCCAAAGTATTTCTCAGTTTTTGAGTGCGACTGAGCTCGGTAACCGTAAACCATCGTAGCTCCTTCGTCACATGCAACGGTCAGCAAGAACGACACAGCTTGGAAATGGCTCCGACACGTAAGTTAGCTAGAGAGGCTGGAGACCGGCCGTCGACGGGCCATTAAACCGGAAGTGTGTGACACACGTGTGCGTCCGGGTTCGCGCCGTAATCACATGGCATGCAGACAAACAATCGGACAACATGCATCATGCGAACTTTCTTAATACCCTAGGTACAATATACAGCTATAAGCTTTGGAACTATTTTACACACCATACCGCAGGCTGGTAAGTGAAATCTCCAGGTCGCTAAAATTGCATGAGTATTGTTATTACTCTCGCAAAGTATCTTTTTGCTGCCACAAAACCCCCCTATCTCGGTTATTGGGTTAATGAAACCGAGTTTTGGCATGATCCCGAGATATACTTATATATGTCTGTAGTGGAACTCGTAACCGTGATAGCTTGAGTACCCACTAACAAATAACAATATCTCAACGATAGTCAATGAGAAGGTTAAATCAAATAGTTTGGATCTTTATTGGTGGGATTGGTGTACAAGCTTAATTCAGTGGCGCTCGTCCGGACCGTGTCCTGTCCTGTTCAGTTGTGTTGTTCCTTGTTCCGATCCGGGTCCAACCGCGTCACGCGGGCCTGTGTGTTGACCGCACTGAATCACATCCAGTTGGAGCGTTCCAATTGGCTGAGTGTGCAGGTGGTGACCGCGTGCGCGTGCGTGCGTGTGTTCCGATGTGGAAGAATGTTTTCGGGCCGATGGATGTGTGGGTGTGCATGCACAGGTTGGGACAGTGAGCGTCACTTAGTCTTAGGCTTGTCACGTGATGCGCCGCGTGAGAGGGCGAGACGGCGGCTACATGTCTAATGTCCCCAGTACAAAAGCTCTTGATGAGTTATGTTCGATTGCGGATTCCCTCCAATATTACTCATGTTTTATTTTATATTTGGTTGAAAAAGCAGAAATTCTTTGTCGGATTGTGTACTCAAACAATGTGTGTACACTTATACTCAGGTAACCGTGTTGTGGTTGTTTGTCAATTTTTTTCTGACACAAGTGCTGTTTTGCAATCATTTTCTCTTAAATTTCCACCTATTTTGATTACAGATACGTCTTGTACATATGAAGGTACTACGCCAGAACGAGAAAGAGATTCAGTTCTGTACATTTCTGTACATTTCAGTCTAGCATACTGAGTTGTAACCTGTCTTCACGAAAACCTCCTTGGTTCTCATTTTACAACTACGCACGACAGTGTGACCATTAAGCCTGTTTACCAGGCCCAGTTCAATGAGTCCTCAATAGACATGCTTTACATATAGAACAATGATTACCAAGCTCACTTGTGATATCCGACATCGGTTGTCCATATACATACAACATAACTATTAGCTCTCCACATACACTTGCTATTCAAAGACTCAACTTTTATTGTTCCTATACTCATTCATTACCGGTGGGTAGACAAAATCCGATATCCGATCTTGTGAAAATATTTTCATTCCGTTAATCCAATCATAATGAAGAATGGAATGCTTTTACGAAACGCTTGCCTGGAAGACTTTTCAATAATTACCGACGGCATTTTGTGTCTGAATGACTGGAATGGTGTGCTATGTAATTTTGCGTGGAGCGTACTAGGTGTTTTCGTAAATTAAAATGAAGTCACTTCAAAACAGCTCGTGAGAAAGTGTCGGCTTTGTTTATTGAAAAAGTTTCACTGATGGCTCAGAATCATCTCCAGACAAATTGTGAATAATCCTGGGATTTTGAAGTGAAACGTTCTCAGTAAGCCAAACTACTAGTTCCTTCCAAATTATTGAGAACCTACGGATGCTCCGTTGATTTCAAGCCTAATCCAGACAACAAAATTAGTCATTGGCACGTTTGATATTTTGGCGGTTAGAGACTGAAGCCCACGCTGCACGGATGACACGTGGTTTTGTTTGTCAAATGGATCAGCTGTTAATTTAGTACATTCTTTGTAAGTGATGTAACACCTCATATCATCGTACATCCGAGTTGGACAGGACTGGTGACAAATGTTTTATGAAATTCGGGGACGCAGCACATTCTAAAACAAATAAAATCTCATTTACTCTGTTCAAACA
Source organism: Paragonimus skrjabini miyazakii (assembly GCA_014338405.1). NCBI lineage: Eukaryota > Metazoa > Platyhelminthes > Trematoda > Plagiorchiida > Troglotrematidae > Paragonimus > Paragonimus skrjabini miyazakii. Next base: position 18,166 of record JTDE01003681.1, on the reverse strand, counting down.
CCTTATTGATTAGTTTAGAATCAGCTGTGGTTGATTTCTTCATGGCAGTAAGGTAAATTTGAACGGAGTCGCGTATTTACAAGTTTTATTTGGCTAATGGTTCGATGTACCATGGACATTTTCATTGAATAGAATACAATTCATCCGATTCTAAGAATATGCTGTGTAAAACTAAAACTTTTGATTACGATTTTGCTCAAGTTTGAATACAACTGCTAACGAACTATCTACATTTGAGCCGGTGAAAGTCTGATCGTCTGAAGAGGTGGCAACACCATCGCTACAGATTTTGTTTGGACTGCCGCGAGCGTACTGAATGTGACTCGCAAATGTACTTTACTTTTTTATTGTTTTCGAACTGTACATACGATTATCCTGTACAAAATTCTGGCTACATCAAATCCCAGCTTGCTCACTCGTCATATTAGTGCGGATGCCTTAAAACTATTTGAGCTTGATCTCTGTAAACATGCGATTACTGTTACGTATTCCAAGCAGTTACATTCCTAATTACAATCGTCGAACTACTTGTGCAGTAAAGACCAACGATCACATCATACCAACCACGTTACTGTTCAATAGTTAAGCATGAGCAAGCATTTGGATGAAGAAGTGACGGGTAAAAAATAGGAAAACAAACATTGAAGTACACTTTGTCAGTTTCTGGACGTAGTGTTGATGTGCGGCAAAAGAATCTTCTGGATAGTACACCGTTGCCAAGGTTGCACGGCACACAATCCAAAATTGGCCTGCGTTCACTCATACCCTGCTTTCTAATTTTTTGCCCGAAAGTTTCCCACAACTCGATTGTACTACCCGCTCAGAGTTAAACACGAAGTAGCCCATCATATCGTCACCACAGACCGTCCGACTATCACCCGACCGTGTCGTTTGCCATCCGCGAATCCGAAAACTGCTAAGGCTGATTCTGATTACATTTTGCAACCAGGTACAATCCAGTGGTCAAACAGCTGTTCGTGAACCCCCCTACATAGGGTTCCCAAAACCTCAGGTGATCGGCGTCCATGTGGTGATTTTCGCGTCCTCAACAAGGTCACAGCCCCTTATCGTTATCCAGTTCCCCACATACACGATTTCTCCATCACTTTGAATAGCGAAGTTGTTTATTCTACAACTGACGTAGTGCGTGCATATCATCATATTCCTGTGGCCTTTGGTAATGTCACAAAAGTGGCGACAATAACTCCATTTAGCTTTGTCGAGTTTTCCCAGATACCATTTGGTCTACGCAATGACGCCCAAACGTTTTAACGTTTTATGGACCAAGTTAAGTGGCTCTTATTTTTTTAAATATTCACCTCGATGGTGTGCGAGTCGAAATCGTTGGAAAAACAAACAACACCTCCGTTTATTGTTCGCACGCTCAGCCCAATTTGGACTTACTACTAACCCTTCTGTGTCATCTGTGTTGATTCACTGGACCTTTTAGGCCATGTTATTGATTCCAGTGGTGTCCAAAAGCCGGACACAAAGGTTGAAACGTTGCATTAAAAATCTTATCAGTTCATTGGTATGACCAGTTACTATCGTCATTTTATACCACACTATTCACACATTTTACAACCACCAATTAACCTTTTGCGAGGTTCAGAGAATGGCGTTGCATTCAATTCTCAAGCGCTACGTGCGTCTAACGCTGATAACCAAGCGCTTGGTGAAACCGCTGCCCTGTCGCATTTTACTATCAACCTCAATACCCGACTGTTTCTCGCAACTGATACTTCGGCGAACGCAGATGGTAGAGTCCTCCAACAGCTCGTCAGCAAAGAACTACAGCTTATTTCGTTTTTCATCTGAAAGCTCTCTCCTGCCCAAACCAATTGTAATACATTCGGCAGGAAACTAGTCGGGAGATACCTGTCAGTTCGGCACTTGTGACGTTTGTTAGATCTCCCAAAAGGCCCAGTTTTCACTAACTTGACTGACAATTGACTACTTACCTACACGTTCGACTCCTCGTCGGACAACCAGTTCCCCCGTGGAGTCCGTCATCTTGATCTCATCGCACAATTCACCACAGACCTTTTCCAAATTCCAGGATCTGCCATTGTAACCGCAGACGCTGTCTCCAGGCTACACAATGATGCGGCTTCAACTTCGTCTGACTTAAGTCTGGAGAAACTGTCAAAAGTTAGACGACCAAGAGCTATCTCATCCTGAAACCATTCCATCTCTCCTGCTGTCCAAGCTTCTCCTCCACATTCTCATTCCAACGTCGTTTGTCACGTAGCTAGATCTAATCCCCGACTGTCTGTTCCACTAACTTGTCGTAAACCCTTGCTTGACTTTCTGCATTCGCTCTCGCATCCCGGTGTAGGAGCAACCTTCAAACTCATTTCTCAACGTTGCGTTTGTCCCCAAGAACCTTAGCCGTGGACCATAATTTCTTCACCAATTGTAGATTAAAAAATTATTTCTTTACCCGTTCCACCTTCTTAATTTGGTATCTGATGGAGACATTAAAACCAAGCAAATTTGTCTTATTGATGGATATCTGTTTGTTTTGATTGACCGATAGTTAAAACCGACCTTAACGTACGTTATTTTTAAAATTCGGTATGGCTGGTGTCAATTTGATCGTTTGCGTGTACCAATGGTTGTGTGTTAATATATGGATGTAGAAATGATGTACATCCATACACACGATGATGCAGAAATTATTTATTATATCGGTAACTAATCGTCTTGTTTTATTTTCAGGATATGAATTGCATTGCCGCTTCCAAGGCTATTTTTGAGATTCTTTGGGAACAGTTTTGAAGTGTGATAATGTAAGATGGCCTAAGTCTCTGAGAAGAGTCTGGATTCATTATCGCTGTACGTAGTACAAAAGGCCGCTGATTGCACTCTTCTAGTCAATATGAAAAAGATGTCCTGCACAGCACCCACCATGGACTTCGACTGAGACCGCTCCGTGGACAGTGTGCCCCTTGCACACAGGCCCAAGAAAGCGCAAGTCGACGTTACCTGGAGTGATTCAGCTCTTGGATAACACTGAACAAAGTGAGTTTCTTCACAGATATACACATGGTTAAGTTGCAGCTATAAGATTGGATACAGACGGCTTCAATCACCCAAAAGGTTGCCGGAAACTCATGCGAACCAACGGTCATATTATTTGCAGAGGAAAGCCGTAGGTAGTATGCATTCCTTTATCTACAGGATCGAAATAGATAATCCATGTCGAATTTCATACGTGTTGGTTTTCATGAAAACGAAGTCATTGTGATATCTTCGTTCATGACGTGATGTGTTTCACAATACGGTACTGTTTGACTTCATTCGAAAGGTTAGAAAAATACATAAAGGTATTATGAGTTTAAGGGTGGGGTACATTCCGGATGCACTCGATATGTGACAAAAATGAATGGAGCAGTTATAAGCATTTACGGATAGTTTATTGCGTGCGTGCACCAAATTAACGCTTTCCCAGGTATACGTAACGATACCAGACGCGAAATAAAAATACCAATAATCGCGGGAGACCGAGAGCATAATAGACAATAATTACAATATGTCCCAATCAGCGTTAAATCACACCGATACGCGCGAAAATCTCGGAGACGTGTATATGGCATCCTTGGCGCGCATAGGCTGATAAGCATGCAAACAAACAAAAGTTATCACATGTAGCAAGCAGACGGCAGACGAAGATCCTTAAGACGCTATGTACAATGTGAACTAAGATTTGAGGAAGAATCTTATATATCGTACAACAGGCAGTCCGGGGTCATCTCCAGGTAAATACAGTATACTACAGTTTAGATGCACTCGTAAGGTGGGGAAAATGAATGGAACAGTTGTAAGTGCGCATGCACATGGTATTGTTCGGTTTCATCTGTACGGTGAAAAACCAGATGGAGTAATTATCAGTGTTTAAGCACATGGTACTGTTTTTCTTCAACCATGAGGTAGGGCAGATAGATCGTGCAGTTGTGTTTAAGCATAGCCCATGAGACAAGCCTGAATCTGGAAAGAGTTGGCTGGGAGTCGGCGCGCAAAAAATCCAGTGCAGCTTCAGAGTATGCCGGAGTTTATGTCCAAGTTGGCCAGAGCGGCATCCGAATCGATCAACAACGCTGATTTCACCATCCTTGCAGTCCTAGTTATTTACCTCAACTAATAAAGGAATTCGAATTTTAAGTATTACCACGCTTACGACTATTGACATTATTCCCTAGGTTTCACCGACTTCTCTCGCAATCGATGTTTCTTAGCATGCGATCCTATTTGATAAGAACTGGTAAACCAGTTTAACAGAATCTTTTTTTTCATATAGCCTTTATTTTTAACGCTTCAGTTTACCTTACTCAGGGCTGTGTAGAGATGAACATCTCGAGCAACTCTCCAAACTGACTCTAAAACGGACATATTACCACAAAATTTCTTTACGTGACCAATGAACATGCATAAAGTAACAGCAAAACGATAAGTACCGTGGTAAAAAGAAAGTATCTGTATATTTCAAATTACCAATAGATATATTAAAGTCCAAGGAGCACCAGCAATCAGCAATCATTCCCGTATAAGTTGATAGCATTTCCAAAACCAGCATGCTGTACGCAAAAGGCAAATTGAACACAAAGAAACCTAGAAAACGGAAGCCACATTAAGTGAAGAAACAAGAGGGCATGAAAAGAAAGAACAATGGAAAAACAAGCAAAACGTAACATTAAAATTCCCTAAGAAGCTATTTTCTGAAATGTTACAGGCTAATATGGGTATCCATAACACGAATCAATAAGACTTGTAACAGAAAGGGCCTCACTACGTTGAACATCAACCCTTTGTGATAAACGCATTATAGATTCCTACGTGGCACCATGATTCCGACCATGATTCCGATAACTGTCCACTGCATTTCAATGTATTTGTGTTAAAAGTTTTCAACATGTGAAGTCAGCACGAATCAACAAGGCTTGTAACAGAAAGAGCTTCACCACGTCAAAAATCTCGGGTGCATGTTTACCTAATAAATGTTGTACGTGCAGCTGTACCAGTATTTTCAAGAATCATCGGGCTTCATTTTGATACAGTTACTCTTGCTTATTCAAGTCTACTACATCAATCTGCATAACAAAGGAAATATCACACAAAAGTAGCGGCACCTCTATATAGTTGGTAGACATCAGCCAACGTCAACCACCAATCATCAACGCATTATACCTACTCACGTTCTCCGCTAGTCTTCTCCACCTGTCTTCTCTTTAGATGACCTTCGAAAATCTATAGATTTTCAACATTTTGCGATCAGCTTCTAAGTGTCAACGTTTGGATATTCCACCATCTCTGTCTTTGGCTATTTGGAACCACCTCACGATGAATTGTTTCACCTTCCCCTAACTTTTTTTTAGGTATATCTCTGACCTGATACAAACATGCAGTTATCGCGGGCAGAAGTACGCCTCGTGAAACGCCGCTCTCGGAAGGCGACACAATTAGTTTACGTCCAACAGTAGGTAGGAGTAAAAAGGACGCTCACTCATTTCTCTTTCTGCGAGCTGGAAACGCAGCGTGGATGGCATCCATAGACGTGAATTGCACTTCATGCTCTGCCGTCCGTTCGTACTCTCTTGCTCCTTGGTAGTTTTCTTCAACAGAAATGTGACGCTGAAATAAAGCACACCAATGTTCTTCAAAATACGGATGCCACGCCCAAAGGTGGCAGTGTGTGAAATAATAAAAATGTCGTCGTCTTTGACTACTTAAGTGTTGTCCAAAAAGCCATCGCGACCCCCCAACAGCCACGCACGGGTAATAACTGCAACCTCTTCGGTCTTCAAAAACTCAGCATTATGATGCATCTGTAGTTGTGACACTGCGTGAGTTTCCAACACTAGCGACGTACCATCCACGTACCATCGGATTAGAATGATTGTCAATATTTACTGAACGGTTTGCAGTAAGGAAAAGTCGACCATCATCAGGGATGAGGATGCATTTACACACAGTAGAGGACAACCTCATCAACGTAGTGGTTGTAGATATGGCTGAGGCTCGATACATGCGCGAGTCAGATGAAGGGAGTACATTGGAGCAGCAATCGCGCATGTGTACAAAGAGTATACAGAATATGACATCCTTCTGTATTTGTGAATACAGTAGAGTATTTTTTTTATTAAAGCACAGTTGTCCGGGGGCACGCAGGGTACGCAGCAACTGGAGCGCACGCTCAACATGTGACGCTTCAGTTTACTTAATCGTAGAATGGTGCAATCTAGGATGGGATAGTATGTAGATGGAAAGAGTCAGATTTAAGAAGTCCTCATGCAAGGGGTACAGCAGGAATGAACACATAACTACGACGCCCAAATGTAGTAAGAGTACGCGACTGTCATTGGCTTTGAGACGTTCGAAATTGGAAACATACCGCAGTTGCGGAGGAACTCAGCGAGTATGTGTGAAACGGAAGCCTTTAGGTTGCTCTTCACAACCCGTCGCACGCTGCTAGACAGAGGCAAACTTAAGCGTCTCTCTGAAAAGCGCCAAACGTGGGCTACCCATCTCATTACACCAAAGAAAACAAGGTGCATCGGGTCAAGTGGGAAATCGACAATCATATCCAGAAATAGTTGGCGTAACACTGTGTTTCTGATATGACGCTTCGAGTGACCTTTATTTCGGGGAGACAAATCAGCACGTCAATTTTGCATTTCAACGTAACTTCACAATTTCGTTTAATTTTTCATTTATTGTCACACGATTGAGTTTGCGCGCATTTCTTCTGTACATCTCTGAAACATTAAAGCAAAAATTTTCCAGCAACGTAATTCAATGAGTTTCAGAATAAAAACATATCACGAAGTTATGAAAACTTCAGGTAGTTAAAACACAAGATCATCTTAAAGACCATTGACACTTTTGGTCTACCGATAAGATTTAGCCGTTTGACATAGTTTGAGCCAGGATGTATGCACCTGAGCTAAGTTCTGCCTGACTTGCCAGCGTGGCAAGATTCGTGGCCTTGTTTCCCCGCACCTGACCATTTTCTCACAACAAATTATCGTTCCTCACAAATTCACTTGGATATTGCTGGTCCAATGCCACCATCTGATGGAAAAGCTTTCCTGTTCACTTGTCTCGATCAGTCCACACGTTAGTCGATAGCTATTCAAATACCGGATACCACCAGTGAGACCATTGCCAGGACTTTTCTCCTCCCGTGAGTAGCTCATTGTGGTTTACATTTCTGTGGTTGCTACAGACAGAGGAGCGCAATTTCGTTGTCACCTCTTCTTTGATTCGACGTTTCATCAAATGAAACTTGCAACGAGATCATCCCTGTAGTGATTCTACTCGTTTGTTGCTGACTGTCACAGTTCCGGTTGCCGTCGGTACTTCTTTGCTTACAGATTTTGTATACCTTTATAAGTTTGTTTGAACGAGTCAAACGTACACCGGGTACCCCACGGGTTCGCTTATCATTCCACCTTGTTACAGGTTCCTTTTGTTATTCCCCGCTTTCGGGTAGATTTCGCATGTCGTCAATATACTCTTTGTTTACTAGTTGCCTTCTTTTCACTCGGCCGTCAGTGATACGCCTGACCCCATATCTTTGCCGTTCCCAAGATCCTAAACTCCGCATGACTTGAGAGTCGCCTTATTAGTAACATTGTTGAGTCACTCGCCAACGATTCGTGTTCACACCGAGTTATGCGTAAGAGAGCAATCCTACAAGCGCCTTTCTCAGTATTCAACTGAAGAAAATATAGCTTATCTTCGAAACGATTAATGAGAAGGCAATCGTGAAAACCGAAGTTAATGCTGTACTGATTGAACAAACATAAAATTATTAAATCCCTCACATCGAATGTGAAAACTTCTCAGAAATTGAACGAAAAATGTGCTCGTTCAATAAAATTGACAACCAGGTGCCGCTCAGTAATGGCGGAAAACGAAACGCAACTGAGCTCACTAAAACAAATGAACATCGGTTAGGTCAGAGCAGAACAACTGTTAGCGCACCCAGAATTAATAAGAACTATAAGTCGCTTGAGAAGACTTACATAAGAAAGGTGTATAGTGTTGACATTTGGAAATTTACAAGTATGAGGCAGAATAACAGTATGGAAAACGATCGCAGTGGCTGAAGTGAGAATAAAAATCATTGGCGCAGTTTATTCAAGGAAGACAATAGAAAATAAGGCCACACCATTCAACGCTATCCAAATCAAGCACAGCACTGTCAAAAGTTATACAAGGTACCTTAAAATAAACAGCGTCCATTGCCTGGTTCTGTGCTAGAACTAAGTACGTACAAAGCAATGAAATTCTCTACGTATTTATCCAAGTTACTTTTGAATACTCTAAAATTCGAAAATTCTTGATTTTCGAGTGATTCACTGAAGCCCTGTGAATAATCCATTGCATGGAGATAACGAAGCATATGGTTGACTTGCATCGAAATAAATTAGCAATATATTTATAAATGCAGATATCATCAAATTTATATACAATACACCAGTGTTTTTTAACATGAGACAGTTAACTACCAACCACACATCAAAAGCAACATCTGGAAAAACCCATGCACACCGTCAAAACGATTACCATCTACACTTTGGGGGATAAAGCAATTATCAGGCAGTAAAGCTCATGACCGTTTCTGTCACAAAAATCAACCATTTTCAAATTATTGGGCGACACCACTGAAATGTGACAAAACATTCAAAGGTGTCTCATTGTGTTACAGTATAACCGCAGAATTTTCTAGCTACGGATACTTCACACTGCAACAGCAGCAACAGAATCATTTCTCGCAACATAATTGTCTTAGCAATCACCACTAATTATTTTTGATAAGTGACGGTTTACGCAGGCAACCAGCTTGAGCGCAAAAATGTTGGGAAAAATTTTTGACTTCGAATTCCGACGTGACTTGAACATTCTTCACGAAACAGTTACCCTACTAGCACGCACGCAGTACAATCCTTCAAACTCACACTCGGCCCCATTCACCGAGTTGGACTTAACTGGCCAGCACCAACCTTAACTTAGGTCATAGCCGTGTGTTACAATAGCAATTTTGGTACACTTTTGAAACTCAGCGTTCCGAAATCGACACTAAACCAGACCCAGTAAACACGCCGACTCTGGCCCGGAGTCGGTCCG
>JTDE01003680.1:3017-49099 GCA_014338405.1 Paragonimus skrjabini miyazakii | reverse complement strand
TAGTACTATTCTTGTTTTATACCAAACTGCGACAAAAACGCAGCTCAGTCAGCGGAAATATGGGCTTGGACTCAAAATGATGGAGGTCTTGTGCGAGAATTAATACAAGTTTTAAATAAAAGACTGATGTTAGCTCCATTTTCTATATCTGAGATTACCACGTTGATCACAGATGCATTCAGCAATGGCATCAACTTTGTTTGAGAACAAGAGGGATAGCCAATCAGATGTATATCGCGACTATTAAATAAAGCAGGCCAAGGATATTCACAAACAAAAGAAGATAGTAGTTATATTCCAGACTATCAAAACATGGTAAAGATATCTGTTTGGAACGAAATTCGAAATTATGATACATTACTAAATTCTACAATATTTACCTTATCCGTACGAATCAGCTGCCAAATCATCGACAGTAATGATACAGTGGTGCAGTCTGGTCTTATGGGATAATTCATCATCGTCGTAATCAGATTCCGGAGATATTTCGTCACAGTATTCTAGTTTTTCTGCTGCCGAGGTTCGCTTCTACGCCTCGTTAGCCGCTTCAATTAACCAGAAGGGCCTGATCAAGACAGCTGGAAACTATTACAGTATAGTAATTTCCGCGATGACCAAGTCTTCGTCATCAACGGTAAAGAAGAAATATCCAGCACTATTTCAGAACCAAGGAGAGTTGTCAGTACAACCTGATGGTGTGCTTTGTCGGAGGGAACAGTTAGCCACTACACCGCCGTTACCAAAGACCGTAGTATTAGACAACTTGTACAAAGGTTCCTTAGGCGTGAAGTCAACTAAGTCGTCCGCTTGGCAGATGTGTTAGTGGTCGGAGATGGATTCAGATTTCAAGACCATCACAATGAAATGTGATTCCTGTCTCCACAAAGTAAAGATGAGGCAGGAGAATTGGACATTCTAGCCACACAATTATTTACCATGGAAAAAAGTGCATCCAGACAATCGTGGACCACTTTATGGTAAGTGTTACATTCTGGTTCCTATCAATTTCTACTCAAAGTGGTCGGAAGTATTTATTACAAGTTCACCTTTTACGTCATTTATCATGTGAATGTTTTCGTTGGAAGTGAATTCCGCGGATCTTGGCGACAGACAATGAACCTCAGTTCTGTTCTGAGGAAATACAACAGCATCGAGGCTCGTCATTTGCGGCGACCCGGCATTCATGCTCAAGTGGTGCCTTAGAGAATGTGATGTAAACGCTTGAAAGTCCCGTGATTTCTAATATCATCATCATAACAGCCATGAGCCTGACCAAAAGGTACTGTGGCTCGGGCCGCCGCTCACCTCAACAGTGACGTAGAATATCTTAGAAGAAAACGTTACTAAGAAGGTTGAAAATTATTAAAACAAGACTAAGCGGAAGAACTAGAAATGGTATGGATACAGGCACGCCATTAACTGCGACACATCGCCATCTCGGATAGCGTCTCTAACCAGCGGTTTGAGTGATCACGAGGACCCCAGCCCGGCAGGCGACACCTACCCACTTTGCTCAATGGAGCAGTCAAGGTCTTCATATTTTGTGACCACGTTGTTGCACGACCAACAGGTGGTTTGACCCAACCGTTGGTGGTCTCAGCATATAATGACCGGTACAGTAAACGATTAGGTGACATACGGAGTAAGTGACCCAACCATCGCAAACTCTGTACCGTGATTAACTGACCAATTGATCGCGCATCCCGAGCGTTCCGGAATACGCGCCGGCGAACGGCCACATTGCTCACACGATCAGTCCACTTAATATGGGCCATTTCGCGGAGACAACGGTGGTCAAACACAGCAAGCCTGTTGATATCTTCTTTGTGAACAGGCCACGTTTCCGAACCATAAAGCAAAATGGAACGCACACAGGCATTATATACTCTTCCTTTTAGCGACAACCGGACGTCATTTTGATGCGATAGATGACGCAGTTTGGCATAGGCAACCCGTGCCCTTGCAATCCTCGCTGATATCTCGTCAGCAATATTACAGGCTGACGAGATAGTGCTACCCAAGTATGTGAGACTGTCCACAGTCTCAAGCGGATTATCTGCAATGAAGAAAATAGAAGTTGAAGTGCCCCAGTCTTGAAGCAACACTTTGCACGTTGAAGGTGCAAATCGTATTCCATACAAACCAGCTCGGTCGCTCAACCTATCCAGCATGGTCTGCATGTTTTCGGCAGAGGGGCTAAGTAAGACAATGTCGTCCGTATACTCCAGATCGGTCAACCTAGCGTCAGGAAGAAGCTCAACACAAAGCCCATTGTATTCCCGAAGCGCATCCTCTAGAATGTCGTCTATGACAAAATTGAACAGGAAGGGGGAAATCGGACACCCCTGACGAACACCATTAGAAGTGATGAACGCCCGAGACAGTTGACCATAAACTCTCACCCTGCTTGCAGAGTGAGCATACAGTGATCTCAGTAGATTCACGTATTTCTCAGGTACTCCTTTGCGGAGAAGGCAGCTCCAGAGAACGTTACGGGCAACTGAATTGAAAGCAGCCTTCATGTCTAAAAAGACCACGACTGTCGGCTGTCTGTAACAGTGCCGATGTTTCAAGATCCGTCGCAAGGTAAAAATATGATCAACGCAACCTCGACCCGGTCGGAATCCTGCCTGTTCTTCGCGTATCTGACTTTCTCTGGGCTTAGTGAGCCGACGTAAAACAAGACCAGTGAGTAACTTGGACGCAATAGACACCAAACTGATGCCTCTGTGGTTGTCACATTGACTTCGGGCCCCCTTTTTGAAAGCGGGAATGACTGTTGATAGGCACCAATCCTAAGACATTTTCTGAATTTTGTGTTTTTGATAACTTTCTGCCGCAGCACAGGAACTCAGCCTATTGCACAACGAAGGAGAGTCCAGCAATGCTATTTAAATCCAAGCGCGTGAGGATTTCGCTTCAATGTGCAGATTCAATGGACGCGATATACTTTCATGGGAATGATCTCCAACTTTCCAAAAACTGGTCACTCACAAACTAGGTAGTGCAGTGGTAGGAATAACTGATTTGCACGATGCCTCGATCCATCGGAGACACGCTGACCGGATTCTGTTCCGAAGCACTGGAAACAAAACAGTGGACGAAAGAGAATGTCTTACCCCAAAAGAGTTTGGTGTGCCGAGCAGATCGGCATGACTAGTAAACGTGAATAAAGAGAAATTCCGGACAGGAGAAGGTTGCGATAAAAACCTATTCCGTTCACCGCTTAGCCAAATCTAAAAGGGCAGATCGATCAATCAGGTCAAACGCATTCAGGCAGTCGAGAAATACAGTGAATGCCTGTTGGTGGTGCGCGTGGCGCTGCTCCGATAGAGTCACTCATGCCAGGCAGGCCAATAGATAGAGGTCTGACAAACCAGTCTCCTGGCCCTTCAGGTTGGGGGTTGGAAGGAGGTTGGCATCTTCTTCCGGAAAACGTACCAGTTCTGGTACACTGCCACCCACCCGCTGCCTTGCGGTACAGGCTTTTGAGACAAAGGCTTTGGTTGAGAACCCTAATCGTTCTCTTGTCTAGGTCTGGGCGCCCTGGCAGTATCTCAGCCCACACACAACCATGAATAGTCACAATTCCAGTAATTCCATACTGCATCGGCCGTCTCGCAGTATAAACCGGGTCGCCCTATCTGCTGCATACAGCAGGGTGGATAGGCGAAAACATGCTACTGCTGACCCCTCCCCCACTGTCCTATCAAATTTAGTTCTCAGGCTGTCTATGATGATGATGATGATGTGGCGCTGCTCCAGAAATGGAATTTAATTCGTACACGCGAGACAGAGTCACCATCTCCTTTATGGTATCTGTATTTCAAACGGAAATAAGATTACGAGGTGTGATAAGTGCTTGAACTTTGATTATAACAGAAGTTTGATAAGATTCCATGTGATCCTCAGTAAATCCCTTAGAACTTGCCTTAAAAACGAAACTGCAGCACGCTAACTTCAATCAACGAAGTGCCGTAAACCAGGTCATCCACGGAAGAAATAGTCGTGCCTAATGTAAGGGTAATGACGCAGTTGTTTCATCAAAATTTGGCTGCAAATTAAATCACGGTCATGGTAGAGATATGTACTACTGACGAGCTCTAACGAGAGAAAGTCGAGTAGAGTGCTTCTTTTGAAGGGCGTCGATCGGAAGCGTACCTCTGAATACAAAAACCGCTACTAATTGTGAGTGCTGTTCAACTTATGTCAACCAAATATTACATTGTTTATCAACAGTTCAATTAGGTGGATTGAAGATCGGCCACTATGTACCCAGACGTCGGAAACCACGGTTCTATTTCGACTTGAAGTATGAATGACAGGAATAACAAGAGTGGTTGACCCGGACACATAGGAACCAATTCAGAGCAGAGGAAGTGGGACGGCTTGTATCAGAAATCGAGAATATGCTTACGACTCCATGGATAACCGAAAATGTATAAGCCCATACAACGGCCAGACCAACTGCTGATCACACTGCCTTTCTACTGCACAAATTCACCGGGTAGCTGACAGGAATTCAACATGAAGTCGTATAATTTTGCATAGAGTTAGATCGGTGTTTGTGTTCCCTAGTTTTGACATCAAACCGTTGTTTATTGATGTATCTCAGCCAGCAGGATAAGAAACCTTCAGCAACATACTAGCAGTCGACACCACTTCAGAGGGACAAGCTTAACTACCAATCAAACGGCGATCACAATACACGTATGTCTTGATATGCATCATTATAAGTTATACTTCTAAGAACAGAGAATAGGTATGCGAACCCCTCATTTGAGTCAATAGTTTCCAAGAAGACTCGATAGAAAGCTTTGAGCCAATTTTGCAAACTACCGAAAGGCTGGTGACGCTTTGTGGATTACGCTTTTATGAACAGTAAGCAAGTTCGGTTGGAGTCTTTTATGCAACACCTAAATAAAATCGATTCAGTAACCAGCAGATTGACCACAAAACTGGTTTTTTGTTTTCATTTTTGTTGGTTCACAGAGTAGGACAAGACCTTATTACCATGAGTTATCGTAAGCCATGAAAAATTCTTCGTACAACAATTCTGGCCATCCCAACTAAGTTTATGCTATCTAGACGAAAAAAGACGGTGGCTCGATCGAATGAAAAAAAAAGCCATCCAAAAGGTGAAAACCTGATACAAAAGGAATGGAAAAACATAGTGGCTACTCTGAATGCTCTCATTCTATTGGGATTAACAAACCAAAAAATATTTCTCTTATTATTGTGCTCTTGATCCATGATGGGTCACCTTCCTGTTAGTAGTACAGTGATTATTGTCTAGCCTGTTTTGAAAATTCACATTTGTAACTGGTTCACTTGATCTGAAGAATAGTTCTAGGCAGAATATAAATGTGAATCACAAACATTATCCTAGTTTGTTCACAGTATGAAGACAAAATAAGAAAGTGTATTCCTGCAGATGCAGTCACGTTATTGGTTGTGACAAGTTGTTATGTCAGACGGGGTTTCCAAGCAGCGACTTGCGAGGGTCGAAAGGCTCCAGCATGACAGTTGTCATTTATTGAGCATTCAGGGTATTCGTAATTTCGTACCAGGTTATGGATTAACCACCTCCTAACTTTATCCAGTCGTAGAGTGTCTTAATTATGTGTGTGAGTAATAAAATGGGAATTCACAACCAGTTTCAAACATATTTCAAATCCGTTCTTATTATTTGACCGATAAATCAATGACCTGAGATTTTTTGTCTCGATAAGCGTCTGTGCTATTCATATAATGCTGTCGATGGATATGCGGTATGTGACCAAGACAACGATGATTAAGCATCTGTCACGGATAAACCATGTTCTTAAATCACAGTGTGGGATGGAAACATAATCATCAGGTACACATTCATTCTACGACGGTAGGGTGTGTTTAAGAACTCATGGCTTTTTAAGGTTGGTGAAAATCTCAACAGTGTTACTTTAGTTTATGATACAGAACAGCATGTTCCAGTAGATGGTCCAAAACTATCTTGGTTCAACAGGATCTTGAAGTTTATTTGAAAAGAGATGTACAAAATTGAAGCGGCTAACCATTTCGGACCGAATCCGTTCGTGATTGAACCGCGCCTCGCGCACATGCTAAATGATTATCCGGTCATATGTGAATGGCTGTTATTATTCACGATGGTAGATACATTGAAAGATGTGTCGCCAATTCAGATTTACGGATGACAGTGAGCACGACTGTGTGGATTCCCTTGAACTAATTTAGTACACTGAGCAATACTCACAGAATATTATGGCTGCTCATCCACATGTGATTACCCG
Organism: Paragonimus skrjabini miyazakii; assembly: GCA_014338405.1. Classification (NCBI taxonomy): domain Eukaryota; kingdom Metazoa; phylum Platyhelminthes; class Trematoda; order Plagiorchiida; family Troglotrematidae; genus Paragonimus; species Paragonimus skrjabini miyazakii. The sequence goes on along the minus strand of JTDE01003680.1, from coordinate 42,809 downwards.
GTCATGTTGACTGTGGGATTAGCGATTGCCTCATATTCACGAGGGAGTGAGTACGAATCCCAATTGGAACAAATATCTGCAATACTTACAAGTTTTCATCATCATAATTTTAAGCTTCGAGTCGTACCTGTGAGCACAATGGTTTGGGCTACCGCTGCTCCTGATAACGATCCACGATGTTACAGAATAAGTAAACACAAATGTATAGCGAAGAAAAAAACAGGCAAACAAAAACGGTTGAGTTTCACAAAACGGAAGAGTCAACAAATCTGCGGTACGGGCTCCCCACCGATTGCAACACACTGCCATGTCAAGAGTGCTACCAATCAGCGGTGTGGATGGTCGCGAACTCCCCAGCCATGTAGACGGCGCCTACCAGCTCTGCTCAACGGAGCGATAAAGGCTTTCACAGCCCCTCATCACATCGTCGTTTTTCCGCCTTGCCAGAGACGCTCCGTCGGTATACGAAGTGCATGATCCAAACAGAGAAGAATGCATTCTCATTACCTCGGTTATCGGTCGCGAATTTAAGCATTTTCCTAATGCGCTCCAATGGACCGTCGCGTTGCTCGCAGTCAGTTCACTGGATACAAGCTAACCGGCGGAGACAACGGTGATCAGATACCGAAAGTCTATGTACGTCTCCAACAGAAATGAGCCAGGTCTCTAACCCATAGAGTGAAACTGAACGCACACACATTTTAAATTCTGCCTTCCACCGACAAGAGATGAATTTGAGTAGCACTTCATTCCGAAGTGATCCAGCAGAAAAGTGTAGTGGAATTTCGACGCTGTGACTGCATGTGAGTTGGGGTCAGTTATCTATAACCTATCGTCCCCACGACACCCACAGGAAGTGACCCTATTATAACGAAAGCTTTTATACAGCGTTCGCCTTTAGGGATCGACGCAAAATTCACAGAAAGCGTGCGAACTGAAATGACGAAGCCTGGCTTTCAGAGTAACCGCTTTTGAATGAGTGATGCACCACAAAGACCATCGCTACAGAATTGCTGTTTCGCGTCACCGCCAGTTTAATGAAATCTGAGAGCTTCAGGCCAACTCGGAGCCGAATGTAAACAAAACGGTTAGGAGTCACCCAGAGGTTCACTGCAAACAAGCGATCCATTGGCACTGCACATTTCAGAAAGTCAATTCTGAGGTAGCGTTTAGCCAAGATCAAGCAACAAAACAGAGCGACTAGTCGGTTGAGTAGCATTTTGCACGTATTAAAAACAAACAGAAAGGACATGCTCAACTGCAATAAAACTAGAGTAGTGCGTCGGACGAAAGCAAATGCAATCATGTCAGGTATTCGAAAGATAGAGTAACGTTCCTGCTTGCCTGCAGTGCGGAATGATAAAATTAACTGGGTGACCGGAAAACATTGGATTCAAAAATGTTTTGAAAAGAACGTTAATTCCAGTTTCGGGGTAGAGTATACACTCATTCAGAAAGCCGAGACGAATAGAAAGACTTTCAACACACGGCTAAAACGACTCAACAATGAAATGTGCAGAAAGTCAGATTGCACAACTCCCGGACAAAGCCGAACAGCCTGCCCAAATATGTGTCTGGAGGACAGCAAACTGATCTTGTAACCGAACAGAGCATAGCACCCAAAACCAACGGATACAGGTATTATCCAAACTTTGAAACTGTAATACACGAACTGTATTGTTCCGCACATTTTGAAGGTGATGGATTCAGCATACACGGCAAGTGCGATACATGTTAGGGTCTGCTCTGCACTAATTCTATGCAATCCCTTGAATAGTTTTGTTTTTGGAAGTCATGGATACCTAAACAGTTTGGACAAGCTTCCAGAACTGTGGTTTCCGTTCTACGAATAGATAAGTTGAATGAGACAATGATAGATGTAGAGGCCAATACTGATAACTCCTGTTTGGCGTTGAGTACACAATATATAGTGAGTGTAGATTTGTTCGTCCGTTAATTGAGAAAACTCGTTACTCCCATTTCTTTTATCTATTTTTCTCACCAGTCTGACAACTGATATATATATATATATATATATATATATATATATGTATACCATAACCACCCCGTTTTTGTTTTATTGAACTCACCATCATCATGGAGAGCAATACAGCAGTGGTTCACACTTACGCTTAACTGCCATATAATCATGAAGAAAAAGCAAACCCCATAAAGGAAGAGAAAAAACAGGAGGAAGATGGAACCTACCTACTAGAAATAGCCACGTCTATATTCAATCATTAAACACTAAGCTGCTTAAATTTTGAAAACAAACAACCGAGCTATGAGTGAACTGATCTGCAACTAATCGTCTGCGGCCCGAGTAGCCATTCATGACCTGGCCTACTCACGTGATGGTTCACCTTTAACTTTGATCACTCAGTTTGAAATCAACGAATTTTGGTGAACGAGACTATCGTCGTGGACGATTAAGGTTTGCCTATTGCAATTATTGATGCATTTCTTTAGTAGTATCGTAGAAATGTGTCCAATACTACTTTCAATTTGGAGAGTCGTTTCCGCACTAACCGTCACTCAACCATTGGACGCAAATCGTTGCAGTGGGTCTACCTAGTAGTTCGTTTCCAAAAAAAACTTGCACTGCGTTGAGTAATTCGAAAGTGGTACAGAAAACGAAGCTAACGAGAAACAGCAGGCTTCAACAGATGATGACATGTTAATTTCATCATCACAGACAACAACACATCAACGGTTCCCACTAATGTTTCACTGCCACAACCATTAAGAAAAAAGCAAGCTCAATATGCGAGAAGAGAGAAGAAAAAAAGAGAGTGAGGAAGGGAGTTAAATACCGAATGTAGCAACATCTATATTCAGTCACTCAATATCAAGGTGCCTACAACTTGCAGACAAACAGCCGATCTGTACGTGAAAGTAAGGCGTCATCAGCAAGACAGCTTCCTCACGGCTTTCACTGCCCCGCCTCATTAATTGCACTGACTTAACAGAAAACTCGGTCAAAGAACGACATTCTCGCTAATGAGTCTGATTAGCCGAGATCTCACCTAACGTTTCCAGCCACCAACTTTGTGACTCGCGAGGCTCCAAGCCCGGAAGAAAAACCTGATCTACAGTTACCAACCTCTTGTTGAACGATTTCAATTACAGAGAGGGAACAAGCTAGTCATTTTTGCTGAAAAGAAATACCAACCTGGTGCTCATGGTTACCGTTCTCCAAAATGGCTTGATCGAGCACTCTCAAGAGAGATGAACGTCAAGCAGTAACCATATGCTGACTGTCTAATGAAGACAAATGGAAATGGAAATAAAACACGATGGGCAACTACCAGTTCACTGCATAAATATTCTAATACGTTTGACCAAGAGCAGATTAACGAGTAGTTAGTTGTTCAAACCAATTCAGTTCCACCGTCAGTTCCACCGTCAGTTCCACCGATCGATCTCGTATATCACGACACTTTTGACAGACGGCCGAAGAGTACAGAATGTGGAGCTTTTGAATACAGTTGATACAATTCACAGCGCATTGGAAGCCACTTGTTGTTTGAATAGTGCACACTGGATTGTATAAAAGAAATTCTGGAAATGATGCCGCCATCCATGAAAGATTAACGATTCGGGGGAGGACGAGAAAGTTATAAATTAGGCGCGCATTTTTTATGAGGATGGGATGCAGACCTGAGAAAATGACCAAGTCTGCAAACGCACCGGCAACCATTAGCAGATGTAGGTCAAACAGTCCGATCTATGGTCAGGAACACAGAACACGCAGTAGTAATTCACAAACAACAGAACTCACCGGACTTCATTCGTGGAGTGTCTCCGTCCAGATGGCACTTCATCACCAGCACAAGCAGTTGACGGTAATTCTAGTCCATCCAAATCCGTAACGAAACCAGTAGTTGGTAGGGCAGATCCAGGAGTGAGTTCTGCAGTGGAAACAAACCTAGGGTTTGTGAGAGCACTTAATTCTTCGGACTCAGTAATCAGTAATCCTGTCTCTCCGGGAGTCGGGCTGGACGGTCGAGGCTCCAGCGACGGAGTGTGTGACATATCCGTGAGCCATACTGTTGTGGAGCCTTAACAAATGAAGAAAGAGTTTGATTGGTGTCTCGTCGGCGTTCGCAATTAAGAGTGTTGTCGAATAAGCGCCAGCGGAAGAGAAAAGCACAAATTATAACGTTAGTATGGCCAATTCGGCTTCCAACAACGAAATACGGCGATAACGACATCGCACGGACGAAAATTAAGATGCTTGCATCACGATCTGGAAAGTTAAAAAAAATTTCTCGCTGGGCTCACAATAATACTCACTTGTATCATCCTCGAACGGTCGTTCCACTACAGCCGGTGGTGGACCTGGATGAACTGAGGCAAAGTCAACACGATCCATGGAAGACTGTATGACAGAGCTGTGCCCACGGCTCGAACCAACAGATGAAGTGACTTCCAGAACAACGGTTGGCTGCAATGACAGCTGTTCGGACGACGGTGACGTATATGAGGCATCACGAAGACCGAGTCTAGACGAGCGCCACTGTGACAATTTTTCACGTAAAGATTGTTCTAAAGTAGCCGGACTGATATGAATTAAGGAATGGCTGACAGGGGCGTAAGCGGCAGTGCTACGATTGGTGGACGATTGGGATAAGCTGAACGGTGTCTTGGAAAGGCTGGTCCGTTTTGCAGAAATATTGGAACTAGGGGCAGCTGTGGAAGTCTTTTCCAGCCGCCTTTGTCCCGTATTCTCACTGGAATGCCCGTTAGATCGAGTTGATTCTTTGCCGGAAATCAAATCGGCTGGACGACGTGGCTTGCGATCGCGAGAGACAGTAGGGTGATGATTTTGAGACTGTATTGTATAGTAAAAAAGTTCCATAAATGTACAGGAAGCAACAGGCGATAAACGCAATGGCCTCGTAAAAAAAAACTAGGGCACGTTTGAATGGCATACCTTTTTTGTGTTGCATATGGGGATGCTCGCCCGTTGCAGTTGTTTGACCTTAGATACGTTTTGTGTAGCAGCCACTAATGGTTCCGTGTGACGTGGATCCCGTGAATTACTGACCGGCCTAGGCACAAGTGGCCGAACAGAACCAGTCAATTTCCAAGACCGTTGAGCAACCGTCGGGTTGTTACTGGGTACTTTTCGATGCATCAGCTGATCCACAACAACAGAACGAATAGTGTGCGCGTTCTTCTGAACCATGTTTGCATCCACGCGATCCGGTTTAGCTTCCAAAAACGGACGGACTCCAGTCTGATCTAATGGATGTGCTGATCCTATCGTGTACGAGAGAAATGACACTGCTTGAAAGCAGGGCGAGCATTTGCATGCGTGGGCAAGGTGATTAAACTTGGACACGAGTTTTCAGATAAGTAGGAAACCAGCCGTTCTGCTTACTGGATAAATGTGAACCTAAACACAGTCTACTACATAGGTACATGATAACCGGTACGCATTGACGGGGATGTATTGATGTATATTATTCATCAGTTCGGTTGGTGATTCAAATGTACTAAACAAATTCATCAACGATCAACCAGATAACAGTCAAATACACAGTTCATACGTTGGAGATAATCTTGGAAAACGTGAAAGAGCGGTGACACTGATCATATCGGTAATTTCATATTATCTTCATCAGGTTAACAAATCTTTACAACCGACAAGTAGTAGGGGATTTGGGTTTTTATATAGATGAAACATCACCTATAATTGACCACAGCTGTCGCGCTCCCATAGACTTTCCAGTCAAACCCTTTCGAAAAGAAGCATTAGATTAGAGTTTCGCTCTCATTAGAGTTCATCAGTAGTGCAAAACTGTTGACACGGCCGGGAAAACATCTGCGGCCACTGACCTCACGTTAAGCATGACTGAATCATCATATGTCAACGCCCAGCTATATTCGTTCGTGGCGAGGATATGCACTATTACTGTATCATTTATTTTGAAGAATAATATACGCAGCTTCGTTCAAGGGAAGAACAAATGGTGACACCAAAATTAAGCAACAGATATGTAAAAAAAAGTGAGTGTGAAAACAAGCTGTCTGTCAAATGTGAGACGCTGCATAGTTAGCAACACTGAACAGTTGACAAGTCCTCTCACAGGAATAGCAAGCGTTAATGGGCCAGTCCTCAAATGAAAAGTTATTTTCGCCGCATATAAAAAACGGGTTTAGGATTTTTTTTTTAAAAAATTACACGAAAAATAATAAGAAGATAGGTGAACGATCAGTTTCACAAAATCGAAAAGCTCTTCAGGGCACAAAAGTGCTATTACAGTCAAGGCTCACGCATCGGGACAGAAAATGTCCTTTCATAATGAGACAACTGTCAGAGAGGTGGCAACAGTCAACGCCAGGTTCCCCGCATAAATGTGTCGTAAGTTTTTAGGGAACCTAGAACAGTCAGTAGACATAAATCCGTGACTGCGTAGGAGGGCAGCCCCAGTCGAAGAATAGCGATACTCGATGAAGGAAATATAATACCACGAAAAGAGATGATCACGGGTGAATGTGAAACAGAGTTCACATCACAGCCCAAAGTATGGAGCACTGATTGAATAGCGGCATTATGGGAGTCAGTCCCGTACTTCGCAATCTTGTCTGTCCAGGTTAATTGGCTTCGGTAATCATCCACTATACAGACGTCAAGCGTCGTCACGAACCACGATCACATCGGGTTTGATGAACGAGCTCGCCGTTAGTACTCGCAACTCCTCGAATACTGCAAAGCCCAACTTGCGCAGTCGTTTCGCCAGGTCTTTGGCCACACGGTTGTGTCGGGCACAACGCACGTCATGGGTGATCCAGCATGACTGTAGAACATGAGCAAGGCTTTCCGGTTGACCGCAGTTGCCACGGCAGAGAACTGAGTGGTCACTTCGGCCACCTCGTGAATTTCGGACTTTAGTCCTTAACAGACTACATCTGAGCTGGATGGCACGAATAAAGATTCTGGGGAAGATGCGATCTGGGTTAAACAGCCAACGATTCGAAAGTGGAGAGCGTGACACTTCCTGAACACCACGGCCATCAAGCGAATGGTAGAGTTTATCCATCCATGCCATATGGGCTTCCTCTTTGTTCGGCACCACTACACCCTGAACGCGTACTGGGATGTTCATTTCCCTCAAGATAGGGCCAAACGAGTTATCTTTGACCACATTCCGCAGAACTGGACACTGACTGGAAAGAAGTCTCTCCACTCGAGATTGGAATAGTTGTAGACAAATTCGGGATGTCCAAACCACCCAAACGAATTGGGGTATGGATGTAGCTGATTGGTGTGTCTTTAGGAAGGCGGAGCCACTGCCGAACAAACTGGCGAATCGTACAATCCATAGCTTTGAGCGTGTTACGGTGGACTAGGCTCAGCATTAATGAGTGATTCATCTTCGGGATCAGATGCTGTCTCAGGAGTTCAAGACGTTGGTGTGGCTTCAAGGGTGCCTTGGTAGTTTCGTCCAGCATTGTGCGAAGTTGCAGACAGTGCTTAGTGAATGCTCTACCCTTCCAGGTGAACGGGATACCTAGATAGGTCACCGTGTCGGAGGTGCTTAGTGAATGGATCATGTCAGGACCGAAATAGATAGACTCATCGGAGATGGTAGTTACATTGTGTTTATGGTCACCACGGATGACCATGAGTTTAGTCTTATGCGTGTTGATCTTCAGTCCGGATAGTTCCAGGGCACTAGCGGCGGCTGCAAGCTTCTCAGAGAGACGCGTAGGATTCTCAGCTAGAAGGATCAGATCGTCGACGTAAGCGAAACCGCTAACCAGTGTGTAGTGGAACTGGTAGCCAAGCTCCGGTCGAGATAGAGCCAACACCTCATCCATTGCCATGATGAATAATAGCGGGGACAGTGGGTCGCCCTGGCGAACACCACGCTGGGGCCGGAGAACGGAGTCCTTGAGCGTGGCGGAAGCATTCATGTAGGATTCGGCAATGTATTGCATTAGAGGTGGAGGAGCACCGAAGACTCGAATCGATCTGACAATCGAATCTTGTGAGATAGAATCAAACGCTTTGGACACGTCGATAAAGGCCGCACACAAACTTGAAGACGTGGTACATGAGTTCCTAAGCAGCGCATGAAGCAGGGAGGTCGCCTCAAGGCAACCGTCACGATGTAGGAATGCAAACTGGAGAGCGGGCAGTTGCAAGCGCGAATTCCAACGATCGGTCAGTATCTTGTGGAAACAACGCATGAACGTTGAAGATACGGCGATAGGTCTGAACTGGGTGGGAGATGAAGGATTGTTTACTTTAGGTACAAGCGTGTTGCGAGAGCGGCACAAATGGATTCGACAACCTTGGGTTAGCAGGAAAAGGTTGAAGTATCCAGCCAAGGCATCAGCTTTCATACGTTTCAAACGTTTGGGCAGCAATTTGTCCAAACCTGCAGCGGTGTTTCCCATGTGCTTCAAGGTGCGTGGTACTTCTCCAGTGATCCTGTCGACCAGAGACTGGTCCGGAGGCAGAATTGTGCGAGATGGTCGCTCGTCAACGTGCGGATGTGCCGACAGTACCTCGGACCAGTATTCGTTGGAATTATCTGGGAGGCTGCAGTTCATCTTACAGGCAGTTCTCCAGTTTCCAGAAAAAACTGCAAACGCAGCGTCTTTCTTACGCTGGTGTTACAGTGTTTGGATCGCTGCATAGTTAGCCCTCTGTATCGGATTCGTGGTCACGTGGGTTCCCACGTTAACACGACCACGTCGTGGAGTGACAAATCCCCAGGTGTACGGAAAAGCTAGTGAGGCGTGCATGTTCAGCAGCGATTTAGCTTGCACCACTGTGAAAATGCCTGCCTGAAGACCGCGGGCAATAGCTAGCAGTTCATCGCTGTGAAGGAAAGCCTCGCTATTTGACTCCAGTTGGGTAATCACTGTTTGGATCAAACCTATAAACCACTCAGAGTAATCAGCAGCAGGGACAGTATTCCTCTGCCAATTCACTGCATACTGACGAGTCCGGGTGCTCTCTAAAGTACGACCTGGGAAATGCGACAAGAGCCGATGGTGAAGTTCGCGTCGAGTAGGGCACGACAGAAGCAGAGCATCGGCACATCTGATAAGAGAAGCCGATTCTTGCTGAGACCAATTGGATCCGGCAGTTTTCATGGACATGAGCTTCTCATGGTTGCGTTCGACGGGATGTGCATGCCTTCTATGCTGACTGAGACCGATTTTGGTGGGAAAGCTGCGATCACAGTTGGCACAGTCAAAGATTGTGGTAGGCTGGGTGTCCACTTCCTACTCTGAACCACTCCTGCGTCGATGCATACGAGTATACGCCGATAAGCCAGCATTCAATTAGCAAATCTGGTCACATTCTGAACAGGTGTACTCCGCTCGCCTATCCTGTGTACTGGTGGTTGCCTGCACGGAGGTGCTGGCGGTAATTTCATTGTCTTGATCGAATGTAACCAGTACGATTAAAACCAGGTAGAGTGGCTGGCCGTATTTGGAGTTGCTGAACTCTTAGCCAGTCGAGGTTTGCACCGAGACCGCCCAGTCGGCACCACTGCTACTACTCCGGTTTAGTAATTCTTTTCGAAAGAGACCGACTGCAGTCTATGGGGATGTAACAGCTGCGATGAATTGTGGGTGATGCTCAAGGTATATGAAATCACGGACACGGTGTTCATGAGGCAACCGTGTTTACCACTGCGCCACTGACCTCACATTAGGCACAACCGAATTGTCATATGTGAACACTCAACCACTTTCGCTTGTGAGTAATGAACAGGTTGCCCGATCGTCTCGAGAGGAGACACAGTTACTGTCTGTTGACTCCAACCGATGACCCTTCGACTAGGACTTCTCTCCAAGTTGAAATCACCGATATCATTGACTTGTTGAGTGGTATTTGAGTACTGATGAGTAGTAGGGAATTTTTGAGGTTGCTTCATGAAAAGAAAGTCCGTGGTTCTAATCCCGGCAGTGGCGATGATATGCACTACTGACGAGCGCTAATGAGAGCGAAACTCGAGTCTAGTGCTTCTATTCGAAAGGAGCCGACTGGAAAGTCTATGGGAATGCGACAGCTGCGATCAATTGTGGGTGATGTTCAATCTATATGAAAATCAAAACTCCCCTACTGTTCATCAGTTATATGAAATCTTTACAAGTTAAAATACGTGTTGCCTTCATCCTCACAATTTGAACTCGAGGACGCTCAGTAGTATCGACTACCAATCGCACGGTTGTGTTCCAGGTTAAACATCCTTAGTCGTTCACGTTCAGATATCAACAGCCTAACAATATCCAGCGTCCACATATAACGCAGTAGGTTATATTGCAGTAAACGCTAAATAAAGCTTAAAATCTAACTTTCGAGTTATTGATCCGACGTTGGATTGCCGCATGCAAGCCGATCGTAAGCGGTGTACGAAAAGGCTACCAACCATCATTATTCGTGCTCCTCAAATTTATTTTGGATGACATCCTAGAGAGAACAATAAGGAGCAAATATCCGGTAGTGCCCAACTTCTTTTAGATAACAAACTTGGCGATTCGAATCACGCCGATGACGTCGTTGAAACTTGTGACTACCTGAAGATAGCTCGAGGCACAGTGGACGATATCCATTCGTCAGTATAAAATATGCTTTGCTCGCAAAAATGATGGTTCAGGGTGAGTAAGTGTCGGTGTATATGCCCAACTTTGATGATGGCAAATGCAATTAGGTGATTTCACATGAGTGCTGATGGTGGTGTGGGGTAAAAGGTTAGTAGTCCAGTTCGAATGTCAGAATGACGTTAGTCAATCTGTAATACCTGTGGTGACAGAAATATCTGAGCTTTCAACGAATGGGAAGGTGTACTTTGCACCTGCTGCAGTCCTCTTACACACAGTTGTCAGTGTAAACAATGAGGAAATCCTACATCGAATTTTCAGGAACGGCAACATTCCCCAACGTGGTCTGCCGTCATGAATTTTAGTGCCTCGGATAGGCTGTCAGATCGAGAGTCTTTGATTTGGAACGTGGAGTCAGTTGGAAAAGATTACGCTGTGGCCATACAGCGATTTGGCAATGAGGAACAAAATAACAGACACCGGAGCTTGTCCCAATCAACGGAACGCATCTTTCCGGCCGAAGATCCGGAGTACCTATGACTGTCGGGTATAGTAGAAACAATCGTAATGATTATCACCTGTGTGTGTGTGTGGAGTGGGGAATGGGATACACGTCCAAGCTTACTTTTTACATTCGTCTCAAGTTAGATGACACTATGTCTATTTCTGCATCGGGCTATGTGGTAAACACACATTTATATCAAGATACATTGGTAAACGTGACAAAATAAAGACGAAAAATACTGGCTGGACGGTAGAAAGTACAGCTTTGAGTGGCAAAAAGAGAAGAAAATATCGTTACACTGAACACATGGAACGTATTTTAGCTTGCGGTATATCAATTAGGAGATTTTCGTTCACGGTCCACTGCCAAGAGTTGACTGGAAATACGGTAGATGTACGATGTAAGTATGATCAACCTTGATAACACCTTCATCGTTAAAAGCCTTCCAGTGAAACAAGTGAGCGACATATCCGACAGCAATGTAGATGAAGACCGAAGTTGAACGGTGAACCCTTTATTTCATTGAAGACCTAGTAGAAACACGAGTGACGGTACCCGTTTGCGTGTTGACTTGTCATAGTCACCAGAGGGGCACCAACGTCACCATAAATGGTATGCACTGCATCACTTGTAGTTCCACTCATACATCTTAAATACAGCGTAGATCCGAAAAAGTGCGAACGGGACGCCCTTAGAATCCAACCGCTGCTGGTTAGCTAGATGATAGCCTAATGTGTTAGTGAAACAAGTATATCTTGAAAACAACAATGTAAAGAACTCAAATGATAAGATCTAAACTAGGAAGAAAGATTTGGTAAATATAAGGGCAGAATAATAGTAGTATGCTAAGAGTACGTTGATAACCTACAAATCCCAGACCACCAGCGTCTTCTTCACATCACACACGTAGACGCACAACAAGGCGTTGACAAGGATTATTGCGGGATGAGGTATGACGAAGCATAACACCTACGATAACAAAGCTTAAATCTAAGTATGGCTGGAGTGTCCTGTTCACGAAACTGCGTTTATACATCGATGCGTAAACCATGGATTAACTGAGACCACCATTCTTGGTGGTGTTTGCTAACACGATGAAAAATCTGTTGGCTAGGCAACGTAACGTATACATGTGAGGTAATATAATGAAATGATTTACCAATAGCGCTGGTACCTAATGACCCAAACATGAAGAGACAGTCGTTTTCCTCACGGTACATCAGTAGATAACAATGATGCTCAACTGTCACACTACAGGAGAAAGAAAAGACCCCAGTTGTTAAACTGAATGTCAGACTTATCTGTTTGAACATCTTATTCACATGGAGTTTTCAACCAGCTCCTTTGTAACACAACTGATAACGTATATCCTTGCCCTACCGGGAATAAGCTCCAAAGAATTTCGCATGAGGCAGTCGCGTTAGCAACTGCGTCATTGGTCTCACGTTCAGGACGACTAGATTATGAATTTGAGCGCTCAAATACACTCGCATGCGAGTACTGACCATGACTGACGAGTAAACAAAGCGACAGAGAGGAAACCTAGTTTCCAACAAAGCCTATATGTCTGAACTCGAATGTGTGCTCACATTATATTAGCAAACAACTAAGTTGAACGTGAGCAACATCCTCGTGGCTTACACTGCCCGCTTCACAAACTATACATGCCTTGTACGCAACTCATCCAAACAACGGCAATGCAAACACCACTGAGCCAGATTGACTCTCATCTCCACAGACTGTGAATCACGAGTAGTCCATTCAATAATTTGAATTTGGACTACTTTATCTTCCTTCCTCGATACTGTCATCGGTTATACACATTGCACCTTGTCAGTCGACTGAATTATTAGCTAGAAGTGCTAGGTGTGGCAAACCACTGGTTGGCATCCTTAAGACAACACCCATATACGATAAAGATTTGGAAAACAAACTGGTATGATCCTCCTCATCAAACACACTTCCTAACCTCATCGTTGCTTACCTGTTGGTGCCACTCGATGGGCGAGTTTGAATGCAGACCCCCATGATCAAACATATAAGACAATTTAAGTCATCTGCTTTTAGTAGCTATGTTTCGCGGCGGCCGAAAAGTAGTGCCTTATATACGAGACCCTTAGGTTTTAAAAATAACCTCGTCTGCCATCAGAGATGGCCAAGATTAGCGAAGATTGCCCTAGACTTAACGATGCGGATCTCCAGTTAATTTTAAACGCATCTTCTACCGCTGACACAATTTCCTAAGTAAATGAATCAGTCGATAAGCTCCAAAAGTTCATTATTCAACATTAAATTCGCGTAACCATCGCAGTCTCGTGGAAGCACTTTGCTACTTGAGGCTGGAAAACACATCTCGAAGTGCTAAGCAAGGTATAAAATACAGTCTAGCGCATGCGGTACTACTTGAAAATTATCAAACAATAACTGAGTGAACCAAGTAAGAGAAGATGGTACAATTCAGGTCAACTAACTGTGAGACAAATACAAAGAAAGTACACAAGCGGGATAGGCTACAACGTTCGTGGATCACAAGACGCATGAGACATCTCACTGAAGTTCACGAAGGGTATGCACACGACAACTATGTTAGCAATGTAACCAAATGGTCATAAAGCGTGATCGTTCAGGTTAGAGGACCTGAGGCGTCCTCATTCATCTGGCTATTGAGGCCTACATACAATGGTACGTATATGACGGGACTCTCATGTAAGCAACGTCAACAGTAGGAAACCACTACGTACTAGAAGGGATCCGACAAGTTCAATCGGTCAGTCTTCAGGGATGAAAAAAAATCAGACAGTTGTAACTCGTATTCAGAAAGCAAACTAACCAGTCATCAAGCCGATACCACAGTCGACCAGCTTGAGATCGGCACGAATAAACGATGATGCAGTGTTATGTTCAACGTAGATCCGGAGTAAGGATCCTGTGCGCATCCAGGCCCAGACTAGTAACAATAGGAAAGATGGCTGCTAATCGGGTGCGCTGACCTAAACGTTGCTATTGTTATTTCAAAGCTTACAACGTTGCTTAGACAACATCAGTGAGAATATGGAAAACATGTTACAGTGGCAGTGAAGAGAGGTCAAGTGGTCACTGACAGGAAAACGGTGTATGGATGCGACCGACATCGTTCGATGACATAAAAGCCTAGACAAACTTGCGGCGCTCATCACCATTGTCTTTTTCAGTAAGACTGCAATAAGTGATGATCAAGTAAGCAACGGATATTTTCAAAAGCTCTCGATACATGATTGAGTAATTCATCATCACCAGTGGTTCACACTGATTCTTAACTGCCACACAACCACGAAGAAAAGCGAAATCCGTACAACAGGAGGGAAAAAAAGAAAGGAAGAAGGGACCAAACTACTAAAGATAGCTACGTCTACATCCAAACATACAACATCAAGAGGCCCACACCTTGCAAACACACAAACAAGCTGTAAGTGAAATCAAGGTGTCATTAAAAAGGCAGTTTCCTTACGGCTATCACTGCCACGCGTCATTAAGTGCACTCACTTCACAGACAATTCGACCAAACAACGACAACATTCACGCCACAGAACTCGGTTAGCTGCCATCTCACCTAACTTCTCAAGCCACCGACTATGGGAGTCGCGAGGGCTCCAGCCCGGAAGACGAACCCGATCTACAGTAGTCAAGCCCTTCCTGAACGATTTCATTTGTCTACGCCAGGTCATCATCTGCCCACCTCACACCTTGCGCCAATTGGCCGCAGCGTCGGCAAACAGTGCTCGGTGTGGCAGACGACTAGCTGGCATCCTTAGTACATGACCTAACCATCTAAGTCTGTGCAAGTGTAGTGACTGAACAAAATAACCCGTTTGACAATCACTATTAAATGCCCGCCTCAGTTTTAGTGGATGGTTCTAAATCTACCGACCAAGATGCTACATTGCAAGCTTGTGATGGTAACACAATGCTTGTTATGGTTGTGTGTACTATCTGCCTCACTGATGGCTTCACTGACAAACGGTCGCCTAGAACCAGTACAGCGCATAAGCTTTAAGAGTCCGTTAGTGTTCCCTAAAGCGAAAGCGGTTACCAATATCCTAACCATGACCATTATGCGAACCTCACAATTGGCCTTCATGCTACACTTCAGCTTCTTACGGATATCTAACATCTAAAAACTCTATGGCTTTATCTGAAATCCAATGTTTGCTTAACCCACGAACCACATGTTCGTGAGTTCATACATGTTCCATGTATGAACAGTGAAATTTCGGTCCGTTTAGCTTGTGTACACTTAGCACTTTCAGGTTGCTTAAACCAATACAACAGAAGTAGTCACGGTCATTGGTGTTCGTATCCAAGACCACACGATCGGTACCCTATATCATTACCTACGTGCAAACTGAAGCCCTTGTATTTTACAGTGAGTAGGGAAACGACGGAGCACAGCGCAACAAAAGAAACTTTCAAAAACGTACTCGGTGAAGTTGACCGTGCAATCTGAAATCAACTGTTTACCATTGACTACATGTTACAAACATTCCCAAAGTATGCCAACACAAATTTCACTGCAAAACGGAACCCAATGAAGATAATACGATCGAATGAGACGAAAGCGCAAAACGGTCGTTGACTATGGATCACTGAGCGAAAAAGATGGGGACAATCAACATACCTTTTATACCAAAGTTGCTAGTCTCCAGCGGAGGGTCGACCACGGACAAACAACTGGCTTCATGGCGCTGGAATGAAAGCAGTGAATCTGAAACGGACGGTTGCGATCCATGATATGAGGATTTACGGGTAAAGTTTCCCCATGAAGCGGACAGACGATCCTTGCAAGCGTCCACGGGAGACTTTCTCCTTGCTCGAGAGATATCGGTGGAGGCTTCCGACTCACAGTCCACTAATATAGTTGGCATGGATTTGAAAATCGTGCCAGAACTGATTTTTCCCGGGTACTGGTCAAGTGATCGGTGACGAGGTGAACCTTCAGCTGGACTAGTCGGCCTGGCTTCAGTGCAGCGCAGTTTGTGTTGATCTAATGAAACTCCCGGCGATGTAGAGCGGGTAACAGGGTCCGCCTCACATGGAACCTATTTGAAGAAGAAAACAATAGTCTTGTTTTTGGAGTATGGGCTTTCCGTTAAGAAGTACGTACTGGAAAACATAGATAACAGCGATGGAATTGTGAGATTAAGGACGGTCACAGTATTAATGGGTAGAAGACAGAAAATTAAGTGAATAAGGTATGTCAGACGAACTGCCGAAAAACATCCACCCTAATCGGGGACAATGTGAGATATGTAGTCAACAATGCATTATTTGGCACATAATGAATGTGCTGTACAGTCTAGCGGGTCCGTAAGGGATGTGTTTTACGACTTCAAAGACATGGTCAAGCTCTTACTATCTTCTAATGCAGCCAGTTTACTTCAGAGTGTGGACTGTTCGTCTATCCTGGTAATAGTGTTGAGATCGTACAAATGAATGTGTGCGGTATTCTCGCTAACTTTCGACACTGATAGCCTCGCAACAACATCTGACCTCCAGTGATGCCACAAACATCAGTGCGTGCTGCTTAGTTGCTTGAATATTGGAAGTTTTACAACAAAGATGTGCACACAAATGCTGTGTTGTAAATCCCTTGTGGTTACCCAGTGGTCAGCAGCAAAATAGATTTGATGCAAGCAGTGCGGCCGTTCGCCAGTGCGGATATCAATTGAAAATGGGTGACGCAAACATTTGGTCTAACACCAAAAATCCATAGCTGGCGAACGTTAGGAAACATGGTCTGCAGAGTGTTTACTGTATCAGGTTTTATTAGACGAGACAACCAACTATCAAAGAATGTCACGAGGTTGTCAGCCGGCTGTTTGCTGACACACAGAACATGTAGTTAAACAAACTCTGGCTGTGAAATTTGACCAAGTGACCAAGTAAGTACCTGCTTGCTACGATATACGCTGGCGGACAGCCACGTTGCTTGTTTGGTCAACCCAACGACACGTAGTCAATTACTATTAAGTGCAGAGATTCTGTTCTTATCCGCGTCGAAAATGGATAGAACTATCAAGCCAAGTGGGCAATCTAAAGAGCAAGAAGACACTATGGACATTTCAACTTAAAGAAAGGCCTTCATTGATAAACGAATAGAGGATAGCACAAAGTTACGAGCAAGTTTTAATACTCTAAGCTTCAACCGTCCAGCGTGGCCTTCCTTTCTCAATCACTAAAAGCAGCCGCAAATTCGACAAGGTGTTGGGGTTCCGGCCGCTGCTTACCGCAACAACGACGGAATATATAATCCGACAGGTTTCCTATCAGTAATACGATTTCAGTGTTCAACAGTGTAGACGGTGAATTTCACCGTGAACTAGTTGCAAAATCCTAGTCAGACAGTCGGTCATTTCATGAGCATCGTGCGAAACAGTAGATTAGCACAGTGGCTTAGTAAAATGTCTGAGGGTAGGAAATCTACAGTTCAAAATTTGTCTAATCAAAAAAGCCCAAGCCTGACCACGTGGTACTGTAGCTCTAGCCACACTAGCTAAGACGAAATAAGAGTATCTAGCAACGCTGTGGACGTGTGCACTCTACTGTGTTGGACGGAGTTTCCAAACAGCGCTCTAGTTAACCACGAAGTCTCACTCTTACATGTGACTTTACTCATAGACTCGTATTCGTTGGCAGCGTCGTTGACCAATCCCTAGTGGTTTTTTCCCGGTGCACCTAATCTGCAGAAAACACGCGGAAAGAATAGCAACATGGTTAACCGTCATCTCACCTAAAACGTGCAACCACCGACTCAGTGAGTCGCGAGGACAAATACAGCAGAATGTAAGTGGTTTGCTCTGGTGTCTAACACATACACCAATGAATAGAAAAAAGCAAGTTCTAGTAGCAGGCAAGGAAAAAAACAAAGAGGAGTACGAACTAATTACTCATACCATTATTAAATAAAAGGGAAGAAACGAATTACTAAAAAACAAGTTCAGGCCGAAACGCAAAATCAAGGCGTCCACATCATAACTTCGCTAAATGACATTAAGTCCCCGTAATTACAGCAGTCTTGCAAAAAAGCTTGCATTTTTAAAGCTGCAACTCAAATTCCGAAATAAGTGAAAACAACCACGAATATTTACGACACCGACTATTAGTGGCATCAGTTTATAGTTGTTACGACCCCACCTGATAGAGAAAAACAAGAGCAAACGCAAGACCACGAGCAGTATCTCTATCACGAACGAACGCAACGATATTGCAAAGCGGTACGAAAATCAGAGCTCAAATATCGGAACGCAACTCTCGCAACTTAGAACCCCCCAACGAGTAAGAAAAAAGACGGCCTTCAAACGAGCTTTATTTGCTGCTCAGCCCGAAGGCAAAATTGTGATTTACAGCAATTGTATTTACAGGTCTGCGATGGCCTTGGGCCTAGGTCGCCGAATGGACCAATCAGAAGCAAGCGTAGCTTCCTGGACGTTCCAGAGTTCTCACGAGCTTTCTAGTTCCCGGGAAATGAAGAAATCCATTTCCCTTGCAAATAATGCGAATTTTTGGGAAAAAGTTCCTTTTCCCAACAATAGTACAATGAACGCCCGGGTAACAAGCGGGGTATGTGATTCAACCATCGCATGGGTGGAACGTCAGCAGTTGACCAAGCGATCGCGATCATTCCATTTGGTGTGGGCTAACTGGCTGGAACAACGATGGTCAAACACTGCAAGTCTGTTCATATAATGGTCGCGAATGGGCCACATTTCCGTACCGCAGAGCAAAAAAGAATAGTAAGCAATGTGCAATCTTTCTTTTAGGAACAACTTGGTGGCATTTCTAACCTACAAATGACGCGGGCTGGTAAAATAGCATGTGCCTTTATTACTCTTGCGAATATCCCATTGAGACTACTACAAACAAAGGAGGCGACCCCACTCGGGGGTGTGAAACCGCTCGCAGTCTCTCCAGAGGATTGTCCACGATAAACTGTTCAGTTGTGAAGGTATGAGGTGTATTTCACACAAACAAGCTCGGTCATTCATCTTGTTCAGCACAATCTGTGTATCTTCGACAACCGGTCAACGCAAGACAACGTTATCCGTTTACTTTGTTGGCCAATCTAGCGCCAGGAAAAAAATTAACAGGCGCACTGAATTCCTCAAACGCACCTTCCAGAATGTCGTTGATGACAAAATGGAACAGAGATTGGACAACGATGGCGAACAGCACTAGAGATGATGAACACCCGAGACAGTTGTTCAAGAACATTAACCCTGCTTGCAGAGTGGTCACATAATGACCTTAACAGATTCACGAGTTTCCCTGTAACCCTTTTGCGAAAGAGACAGTTCCAGATAATGTTACCGGCGATCGATTCGAAAGTAGCCTTTAGGTCTAAAACGATCAAAACCGTCGGCTGCCTTTAAGATCAATGACGACATACAATTCATCACAACGTAAAAATGCGGACAATGCACGCTCGATCCAATCAGGACCCTGCCCGCACATTACACATCCGACATTCCGTGGGTTTGGTGAACCGAACTAAAATAAGACCCATGGGTAAGTCTGACAAAATGGACACCAGATTGACACCTCTTTGGTTTTCGCATAGAGGTCGGGATCATTTGTAGAAGGGGGAAATAACTACTAGTACGCATTACTCACGAGGTATTTCTTCAGTATTCCAAACCGTCTGCAGGGGTTTTATCAGTTATGACATCAACCTCTTTCCACTATCCTACAAAAGAAGAGAAAAGTAATCAGGTCCAAGGGTTCTATTACTTGAGCTCTGGGGTCACTTTTGCTTCCTACTGAGAACTGCTTTGATCACAATTATTGATCATTCGAGTCTTTCATTGGAAGAAAGTGTACGCAAAATTTGTGTACGACCTTTACTGCTCTGTAGCAGTAAAACTGAACGAACACATAATAATATGAACAGACTTATTAATTGTAGTGACTGTTTGTTGGATTTTAATTATCTACGGAGCAACCTAACACGCGGCTCGCGTTCTTTTATGCTTATGAGCGTCAGATGGGCAAAAAAGTTATTTTCATGTTAGCACACGGTAATGAAGATAATTTTGGCCGTTATATGTAGTCCAGGTAATAATCTGCAGACGGGTAATGGTGAGAGCGTACCACAATCTAGAAGACTTCACTGTTGAATGATCGCTTTCTGAATACTTCTGTTAATTATAACGTGCCCAACAAATCTGACAGTGATGTTGTAAGCAGTGCCCTTAATATAGGATACAGTTCACAGCAATTTACCTGCTAGGAATTTAAAACGTCTGGCGAATGCTTGGAATTCGAACGATTGATCGCCAGTCAATACTACAACCATCTAAACATTAAACCTGAAGGAAAAAATTAGAGAAAACCAAGCGACCCCAAAGAAAGAATAAATGAAAATGATCGTTTGGGCGTCGATAAACATCACCATCGCAAAAGAGTTTCAGTCCGCACTAGACGTCCGGCTTAATTCCCGCAATCAAGGCGTTTTACGGTTCAGCAAAAACCATTTCGGCATGGGATGTAAACAACGGAAAATGTGACGGAAAGAAAAACCCAGTCATGCGGATTAAGTTAACGAAATCATCAAAGAAAGTTTGAGTAGAAGTTGACGCTACGATCAGACAACCAAATTTTGTGAATAAACAGTCCTCTTGAAAGCCTGAAATGAAAAACTTCGGAGACAGGCACCACACATTTTAAAACATCATGAACAGTTAAACATCATTTGCAGAAATCCATGTCTAACTGCTATAAAAAGATGAAGTCATGAAAACCGGCTAATGCCTAAACGTACTCCTCAATATCAGATAGATGAAGAGCCCAAACAATGTCATGGAGAACGGTTTTCACAGTAAATTCATTGGGTTTGGTGTCATGTGCTAAGCCCGGCATATTTTAAGTTTGAGATCTGCTGATCTCGTAAAGTCGTGAAACCAGATTTAAGTGAAACCTGTATTTCATGTGCATACGTTGGTCGCGTTTGAATTTTGTGACCCGTTTAATCGACTTTTCAAGTTCAAGCGTGAAAATCTGACCCAACTCTATCACTCCCAAATGTATATCCGTACATACGTTACCTCTCCTGTTTTTGAAAGTTACCTTGACCTTGACCCAGATGTCTTTGTTCCACTGTGTGAATTGGATAGGTGGGTGAATCGTCAGCTATCTGATTGTACATTGCTTAGGTAGTGGGTGCAGCATCCTTTTGAAGGTTTGAACGTTTTCTTTGTCTTAAACTTCTTGAATGCTCTAAAGAATTCTGATGAATATGAGTGTCGCACTATGTGATTAGAGTTCACATTTAACCTGTTCGACATCAAACTGTAATTCATTTCCCGCAAACGATCCGTCGATCGAAACTGCTAAGGTTGTCCAGTTATTCACCAGTTTGCTAATTTGTTCAAAATTACCGTGACATTGTGGTCCAATCTTGTCTTGATTACTTGAGATCGTTAGCTTATCGCTACGCGTTACTCAACGTCTTAGTGGAAGATCGAACAACATTAAACACTGATCTTCAATCTGTTCAACTCGTGATGATGTCTCTCAATTCCAAGAAGCGACTTATTCTGGACCGTCACTTGAAGCCAATAGAACAAATCAAAGGTGCTATTGCTTTTGTCTCATGCTCTGGTTCTCGTACTCGTGGTAACAGTCGTAGCGGTGTTTCCGCTACAACCACGCTGTTACGAGCTGATCTGCGAAAAAGGCAACCGAAGGAAGAAGTTAACGTATGGATAGTTTTCTTGCAAGCAAAAGCAGAAGTAAAATAAGCCGGATTAAACGCTATGCTAGCTGACGAGGATCAGGACAACTGTATTGAGCACGTTGAAACAGAAAGCAATGGTGAGAGAAGTGAAAGCAACGCTCAAATTTATAGGTTTTCTCATGACTGTGATGCGCGCTTGAATCCGTTGACACTTTGTATTGCAGATCCGGTACCGATCTCCTCGTGTGAGGAAGTAAGCTAAGCACTAGCTTCATCGTCTGCAAGCTTGGCACTACCACAGGCTCAACTTGGCTTAATCGATAGCCACCTGGAACCGTGCCTATCACAAGAAAATCTTGCATCATCGTAGATCGTGAAACTAGGCAATGGGCACTGACGTTCCTCTCCCAGGGTGGAATGAGACAAAGTTTACGGGCAATCAAGAAGGTTATCGTGCCTGCGCGAATGGTTTATGGGACTAAACTTAAGTTTGTGGCATAGCGCTGTCACTAACAACCGGAATGACAAAGGCTATGTGGAAGAGGTTCCTGAACACGAACTTGAGCCAGATCACCTCAGTCGGTGGTATTTACCACATACTTCCGTGGCGAACCCTAAAAGAGCAGACAGACTACGAGTTGTCTTCGGTTGTGCGGTAAATTTCCAGAGTCACTCACTGAACGGTAGACTCCGTCGAGGTCCGGATATGACCGCTAAGCTGGTAGGCGTGTTACTTCAGTTTCGTACAAAACCCACTGCTGCTGGTGCAGGTATTACAGACATGTTCTTGCGAGTGAAAATGACTGAGAGTTGTTAGCGCCTCAAAATTTGATGAAGAGTGAAAATTGATCCACACATTGACGTCGAGAACAAATGCCTGCCTGTCCTTTCCTAATATCGGTCTCTTGAGCGACAGTCAGTTGACGTAAGATAATGGATGCTGCGACCATAGTAAGCCATGATGTCAAGCTACTCCTCTGGTTTTGGCAGGAATCCCTAACGATTTTCCTGAGAATGTAAACTATTATCGAGCGTCAGCAATAGAGAGGGATATTTTCCGCCATCCACACACGTTGAAACAATTGAGTCAAGACATCGATTAATGCCTGCTTACCTTCTTTGAAAACTGCCGACAAGAGATTATCTGGGTCATCAGGCACAATACGTTTGAGAGTCGAAGTAGAACTGCGGACCCCACTTTCAGTTGATGATTCTAAATCTTCCAACTAGGGCGCTACAGAACAAGTTTGGGACAGTAACACAGAAAAACCAGTGTCTGCTCAGTGATCTAACCCTCCGGACGAATGTGTATGTAGTTCGCCTCTCAAACAGGCGGACGCTGTATGAGATTAGCACGGATAAGCTTGAACGGTTTACTGGTGTTCCCAAAAGCAAAGGCGGCTTTCATTTCTCTAGCTTACAGCACTAACCAAGCCCCATGGTTAGTGGTCCGGCTAGGCCACAACTTTCTAAGGATATTCCTCCTCAACTTGTTATGTGAACTGCCAGCAAGGATATTCTGAACCACCACGATCCACCATGTTGAATGCAATAGTACCTTCTTTATTAACAACCTGGTCCAACGGTTCATGGGGGTCTTGGGAGTTAGACCAGGTAAGTATGCATTCTAGGTTAGTTTGTTACTTTGCTTTATCGACGATCTGGCCAGTTTCTCGACAACCAGCCGCTGCTGTCGCCACCCAGCCAAAATAAAAGCAAAGCGACGAAGTAACAACGCATGGTGTGAATCGAAGTATGTGTTTTAATAAGAATGGCAGTCCTCATTAAGGCCCCACCACCTAAAACTAACAGCTATGTCGTCCATCTGAGACCAGGTCTGATTCGTTGATGGAGAACACCAATTATAACAATGACGCACAAGTGCTGGCCAAAACCAGCATGCGCTCAACATACACTTGAAACAGTCACCCAACATCCTCTGAGCGATTTGATACCAGCTTAAATCTCGGCTTTACCACAGCAGCCGACCTGAGCGTTCGTACCTCCAGCCTCAATGAGTACATCAAAACTGTGTGTCGATCTAAGGAGAATAGCCAGATCCGAGTAAAGGATGTTCTTGGTATCATAGCAGTCAGTTGGGGCATAAGCAAACATATTGAGTTAATTTCTAAAGATTTGGCGCGTAGAACTGATCTTAACAGAACTTGCCAAATAGACAGCACAACGTCTAGTGCTAACGGAAGTCCAACCTCCCAATGGGGCTGCGACCGTGAAGTCACTCAATGTGTACGGCAAGCATCGAGTTCGATAAACAGACCACTTTCTTGAATTCTAGCCTCGGAAAGACAACAGAGGTCGACATTCAATGAGTCTAACGACCGTGTGAGAGTGGCCTGTTAACCTACAAGTTTTAGAGTGCAAACGTTGAAAGCACATAGGTTAAGTCGCTTACTAGACCTAAACAACAAACTAAGGATACTGAAAACGGGGTGGTGAGTGATGGGACGTACCGGGACAGCGTTATTAGGTGTCTGTTGTAGGATATTTGGAGGAAGTATTATAAATTGTGATGAAGAGGCCTGCCGGATAAATTGGGTAGGATAATGGGGGTGGGGTTCCGTAGCATGGCTTCGTCTATCCACTCTACTGTGTGCGGCAAATAGGGCGATCTAGTTTATACTGCGAAACGATAGATTTGGTATGGAATTATAACTTAAAGCACTAATGGCAGTGTATAGGCCAAGATGCCGAAACTTAGACCGCACGATTATGACACTCAACCAAAACCTCTGGCTCAAAAGCTTGTACCACAAAACAGCTGCAGGATGGGAGTTTACTGGAACTAGTAATACCTTCTTTCAGAAAGAGAAGTTCGCCTTCGTTTAGTGCCCAAACTGGAGAACCAAGAGACTGGGGTTCGTTACACATCAACCTATTGGCCTATTTTGGTTTGATCGTCACACCGCGTCAAGTACCATTTTGTTGTGAGAGGCTTTGTACCGCGTTTCTGAAACACTGCAAACAATGTAGTATAAACGCCGAGGTAATTAGAGAAAGAGGTGCTCTACGCTGACGGTTATAACCAACTTGTTTTTGAAGATAATGAAAAAAAGTCTATTATTGTCTTGTATACTGTCAATGTCTGGGCTGCGTTGTCTTTCGAGAAAAGACCGCTCTTCAGAAAAGGCGACTATGAGTCTCAGCGGAGGAGTTTATTCTAACGGTTGTTATATTAAGGTACAACTGACGAGGATACACGACCTTAACACGATGAGACGGTTTGCGCACTTTCGTGATCTACTGGAATAACCTAGACGCTGTGAAAATCACGTACAGGAATATTCACGCCAGACCAATAGTCACAGTGACAGAACAGTCGTAGCAGCTCGTGAATACTGATAAGATTAACCAAGTCTGAGCAGGCGCAAAGTATGCGTGGCTGTCTATGTACGACTACTGTGTGAACCAAACACTCACGATCTTGAGACAGTTTCATCACCGTACATACATGAAGTGTGTATGTAATTGACGAGGACGAACGAAAAGTTGCTCGAACCTATACCTTACTTAACGATTCTGGCAGATGGCTTTGTCCCTTAGAAATATTTCATTGAAGTGGTGCACTTGGCTTATCTAGTGTGTTGCAAACAAATTAACTGAAATGTCACTCCCACGTGTTCAGGTGAATCAACCTTCAACATCTAGTTCCAATAACCTAACTCCTGCGAAGCATGACGATTGGCGCCTCGCTAAAAGATTGGATTCCTACTAGTAGTAGGTTATGTAGCATCTATTTGGCCAACTGGAGTGGTGACAGTGTTCAGGATGTTTTTTGCGAGGAGTAAGCCGGTGAATAACATTTAAATGGTATATTTGGGTTGACACCCAATGTCTCCGAAAACGGCGGACAAGTGCTGCAACTCTTCGCGTAGAATAGGCTGTTTTTGATATATACTAGCTTCAGGCATGGGACGCATCACTGCGAGGCTTGACGTCTTCCAATTAAGAGGTGAGCTTTCAGTGAACGTATCCAAAGAGTGGATGGAGCGTAAATTCGTGATAAGTGAAGGCTAGTGTGTTAGGCAGAACACCTCGAGGGGGACTTCAGTCAGCCTGCTGCTTCCACTTCTCTGTATACTTCTGAGGTTATATCTTGACCTGTCAGACTAGAACCATCCATCCAAACCGATATCCGCGATCGTATCACAGTTTTGAAACGAATCAAAGCTGCTGGAACGGTCGATCACACGTCCCCACTATTTAAAAAAGATGGCGCGAAATGAATGAAAGCTTTGGTTCATCTGCTTCAGTTGGTCTTGAAAACTGTGAATGTCCCAGTTAACTATGGTGAATCCACTGAATTTTAAAAATTTGAGAAGAGTTAGGAACATTTGTGGGAACCGCGAGATTTAAGCTTCCACCATAGTTCGCTAACGTACAGCAGCCCAGAAAACAGGCGAGTTTTCGTTCCGAGTGGGAATTTGTCGATCGGATTCTCCTCCGTTGTCAAATTCCAGAACAGCCTTATACATACGATTAGCCAAAAACCGTTGTATTTTTCCACCGCAAGTGTATGATTGCTTCGAATGATCGGACCACATTTTTGTAATCGCTGGAACATAGGAGTGCGACGAACGAGTGTGCAATCATAATGTGAGCAATCCGGTACAATATAAAAGATCTATGGGGAACTTTCAAACACATTCTCCCTTAAATGTGTTATTCATCAAGATTGCCCACCTTCTTGCTCAGTTTTGTTACAGACGAAGCAACAAGAGATTGCGGGGCGGTTATCAAGGGATGCCAGCATCGATCCTTTTCTGGGCGAGAAATTGACAACCCTGGAATACGCTGACCACAGGATGGTGTTGTTTGGTAATTTCTAAGATGCGTGAATTTTGTGAGATGATGGACATTGAAATTCAAGCCCAGAACAGTTAGACAATGTTTTGCAACGCAAGACATTTGGCGTCTCGCATAAACCATAAGATCGTAGTTACCAAATTAAGGTTGAATCGATTTGAAGCTGCGGCCGAAAAACGTGGCTGCTGAAAGACGAGGACATAAAGTATGTCGAAATCTTTGATCACCGGTGTTTGTAATTTGATTATACGCAGCGGGTACGTCTACAGGAGATTTGGCTGAGAAGATAAATCAAGATTACCCAAAACTTTAAAAATGCTCCGACGGTTGTGTCATGTGTCATTAAGATGCAAACCTATCGTTTACCACGTCGGGCACTCTGTAGGGAAATCCCAGCTCAATGGCGTAGGATGCGAGATGGGCAATCGGTGAAATGACAAATTAAAGTAATAGCGGTCACCACAGTGCGGTAGGTCGCGTTTCACATCCGCGTTGAGGTCGTCGTGCTACCTCAGGCTTGTGGCTGAATAAGTTAGTGGATGTGACATTTAATCAGATGCAGTGGCGTGAATATCATTTATGCTTAGCTGACATACCCGTGGAGTCATATTACCAACGAAGTGGGGTAGTGAAAACCGTCTGGCAAATACCGCCTTACTTTCACATACAACCCAACCGATTTATCTCAGGTTACATAAGCCGTGGTGTTAAACGGTTGAGTTTGGACATAGGGGATTCGAGAACCGAGTATCTTCCCTCCACCATAATGTTTAAACTAGGACTTATTCTCTTTGTCATGGTTTTATCACAGTTAGGCATCATAGACCAACAGTGACAATGCTGGTGGTGGTGATGGTGATATGATATAGGAAAACAGTAACAAACGAATCTTAGTGTATGAAAAATATTATGATAAATAGGTCACAAAAGTTTACCATCTGAGAGTAACTGAGCTTCCTAATCGATAAGATCTTCATGCACAGTGACATACACGATGTCTGGCATAAACTCTTACAGCAATAAACGACTAAGCGGTTTGAAATGTCTAAGAAATCTTCGTTGGCATAATTTTATCTTTAACGATGGCGTTCCACAACTAAAAAGGTGAGCTGTATTACGTGAAAGCATCAAAAAACACAACTACGTGAAATGTAATTCAACTGACCAAAACAACATTGTCAGGCGATGGATGCAAAGTGGAGAATGCCGATGAAGCCGTCGGAGTAGTCGCATGCTGTCGGGACGCTTGCCCGTCCGCCTCATCCCAAACTATACTGGAATCGATTGTGGTAGTCGTGCGTGTGTGCACCACAGCCAACGCTGGAGGCTGCTCGTTTTGTGGACCTGCACGAACCATAGGTGGTAGGTTGTGCATCCAGAAGTTGCCCTCACTAGTTTCCAGCAACTCCCGAACAAGGCTGTCTGGATGTCGGTAAGAGGAAGCAGAAGACATATTGGAACCAATGAAGTCAACCACTTCGGTTTCCAAAGGTTCGATCGGAGTAGGTGGGAGATTCGACCGCAGTTGCTGTATGGTTGTTTCGGTTTCAGATTGGAGAGTTAAAAGATCTGTTCCGGAAGAATCCGGTTGGTTTGGTTGCTGCGGTTCATGCTGTGTGCTGGAGTTGGACAGGGAACAGCGAGAAAGGGCAACAAAGTCGGAGGATCGCCGACTGTCAGACCAAGAAGTAGATTGAGTTTGCATACTGTCCACCGGGTCGGGCGCCTCGTCGCAAATTGTTTTGATCAATGTTGGGGGCGAAGAGTCATCAACAGACTCTTCAGAAGTGGCCTCTTCAAGACGAGGAAGTGGTTTGAAGGAAGCTGTGTGTGAATTCCACGTCGTGTTGACGATCGGAGACCGAGAACCTGAGGACATGTGAACATCAAAACCTGAAGGGGAGCTGTGTAAAACATTCTCAATGTTGATTGTATTTGAGTGCAATCCTTTGGTTGATCCACTGGCACTGTCTAACTCCGGATCTGCTGGGGACAAGTGACGAAATGATAAAGATGGACTAGACTCAGAATGACTTGGCGATGTAGATGATGACAAGCTTTCTAGCTTCACTGGTTTTTTCTCTCCGGCCAAGCTGAGTAACCAACTTTCGTTTACCTGAAATGCAAAACAACAGGGGAGTATGGAAAACAAGAGAAGTTGAATGAATGATGGATTACATCAATGATATATAAATACGGTCAATTCCGGTATGAATCAGAAAAAAATAAATCATCGCTTGCCTTGACATAGTCGCTGAGAATGCGCTGTTTGAGATCTTTCATACTTGGCTGTTTGGCGGAACATATCGGTTTGTCGACATCTCCGTTTGATGTGGTATGACAAGTGGTTGGAGAATCCGATAGTGAGTTCTCTTTCGGGCCATTTGCTGGAAAGAACGAGTTTCAATTGAGACATAATGTTTAAACCAAAAGGTAAAACGACTGATAAACCGACCAGCTGGTTTATTTGTTTACAAGGTGTGGGTACCTTGTTGTTGGATGTATCAATATAGGCGTGATTCCATTTAGTGGTCAGTCATCCTACTCCTCTCTGTTCGTTTTTCTTTAATCCTATCTAAGGTTTGCGTTTCTCTTCACTGTTTTATGGTAGTTAGGTGAGAGTGAGAACCACGGACATATTGCTCTCCGTGAAGGTGATAATTCACTACTAGGTATGGCTTCTTTTTAGTTCGTTTAAACAGCAATAGCGAGAGAATTATGATTAAAGAAAAACAGGCCACTTACTTATTTAGGTCAAAGTTGATCCGAGTAGAAGAAATTTGTCACGCTTAGATAACAAAATGTTTGCTGTCAACCGCTACGTGGCGTAATGTGCCGGAGAATAGGCTGCATGCTGTTATATCTTGTAAATGTACACATATATATGGCCACTTAGCAAATGATGTGCCTTGTAAATGGCCGTCAATCTCTCTATACAAGCGACATGAATAAAAATTGAAACAGGGACAGCCTACCAACTGACAGAAGTAAAAAAAAGTAATCTTTCCATGCCTGTAAAACTGAGACTTGGTGGTTGATCAGATCGCTAACTGAGAACTCCATCTAACGTAGTAGGATGCGCACGCTCACACCATTGTTAGTTCCAACGTTAGTTGCTTCCAATTTCTTTAGATACTGTTATTTGTTCTTGGTCACTATTCTGATTAACCACGGCTCAAAGCACAGTGTCGCTTGGTCAGGCTCATTTATATATTGCGCAAACTGCGTACATTACTGGCGTCTCTTGAGAATATTCAAAGAATTTGGACTATGTGAAAAAGGTTCATGCGAAGTTCCTTTGGTTACCGGACAAGAAAAGTAATAGCAGCAACGGTTAATACACGTACCATAGGTGAAGTGATTGGCCAAATCAGTGTTGGGATCACGTGACATGAACACGTGAGTCCAAATGATAAACTAAGCGGGTATACAACATGAATATCTCGTGATGCGTAAGTAATATACCTCGCAAAGATCCTGTCATTCCGCTGTACGTTTTAATGGCAAAATTTGAAGACGAGATGTGACTGACTGCACAAGACTCGTTTGTTCAAGTTAAAACATTCAACACCAATGTGCTTACCACAAGTGACAGTAGGGCTGGGCTTTCACAGCCGACGCAACCAAACAACAACGACGCTGACGCTACTGTACCCAATCAACTGTTACGTCTCCTAAAATTATCCTCAATACAGCCCGAGCCACCGTACACAACGATATATTCTGAAGCTAGAAAGGATGATAATGATATTCCGTATTGCTTAACTATAGAACGCAAACTTTGAAGAACTATCTCAATACGTCTAATATCCCTGATGTTTAAAGGTCATGGTTTACGGCCATGAGGTAAATGTATTTTCACTAAGGTACCATAAACACAAACATCATGCGAGACATCGGAGTGGTACCCACTGAAGATAGCTTTAGCTTTCAAAAAACGAACCCTGAGTTTAATTCCAACATTTTTGAACAGGTGATTATTCTACAAGCAGGATAATCGCACATACGTGGTGGGAGGGAGGTGGAGTGAAAGTTACCTGTCAGTGTTGACAGCTAAACGGAAACGAAGCCAATTAATGTTTAGTGCGACACAACTTTGTTGACCACAGAACAGAAAAGTGGAAACGAATACGGTGATGCGGTTTGCTAGTAAAGACAAAACGACTTAACATGTGTTTTTCTCAGCGGAATATACTGAATAAAACCGTGAATTTTGAACTACATTTTGGGAAAACAACGTGGCGGTATAGCTAAACTATTCATACCAAGTTTCGCGCAATTCCAAAACTACCCCCATTTTGTACCGCCGCATGTGCCGGCTGGTCTGCATATTGTGAAAATTGAGCAATACATGAACAATGAAAAAGCACATCTTTAAGTCAATCAACATAACACTACAGGTGCGGCATGATTCGTTGGATTGTACAAGCAGAGTTTCTCGATAAACATGCCCGCACTGGAAACCAGTCATATGACTGCTTCAACCAACATGTTTTCGTGAGGTTCCTCGAATCGCTGCTATCAGGAATTGTGTTCACAGAAGACAGAGGCCTTGACTTTCTATCAGCTGATATTTTTGTCAATGACTGATCAATATGTGAGTGAGATGAATACAGATAACTGTGCAGTTAAAAAAATGTGAAACAGCGTGCACGTAGTATTCTGTAAACTTGACAACCATCGCCACTAACACGCTGAAAAAGTGTCAAACAAAACAGTGGAAAGCTTGTTCAGACATGATGCGCAAGTACTTTCTTTCTTGGTCAGTCACCGTTCGAACTATTATAAAAAAAGTCCTACTAAACCTTATTAGTGATCCTACAGTACACTTTGTTGGTTTACAAGACAAACTTCAGTGCATCAGAGGACGACGACGTCTTCAAAAATCGATAAACAGTTCATGTTTTAAAAAGAGAAATATTGGCCCGAACAAACAACTTTATTTCACTAAGGAAAACCATAATAACTCGACTATTGTCACCAGGGCCAACAATATATAAATACTTGCTTTTGCCGTACATTCACAAAGAACGTTCTAGTTGTGAGATGAAAAAAGGAGATTGAAATCATAACGCTACTGATTATATCGACGAGACGTTCCGTAACAATAACACCGCAAAACATAAATTAGAGAAGCACGCGCTAATGTGGTCGGAAACATTGAATGTTACATCCAACAGACCTGTAATAGAAGACTGTTTTGTTTGTTCATTGGAAGTAGACGACGGAGATGTGATCGAGAGTGCAGGCTGACCGGTCTGTGATTTGTCCGATGGTGGACGCATTCTTGTTTGTCCACGTTGTATTTCGTCATTCGATAGACTGTGGATGAAAATAGGCAAGCCGAGAAAGCTTCTTATATATATAAATGAAAAATATACAAACCAGTACCAAAGGTTCTGTGCGATATTGGTTGAACGATGTTACAATGCGACCAAACGTAGGGAATGAAGGAGGGAAACATGAGATCGTACACTGGTTTGAGCCAATCAGTACGGAGCCAGAGCGAATGTGACCTGTTAACCGCAGATGTGACCAATCTGACAATCAACCACTCAGGAAGCAGAAACGTGCAGATCCAGTGTAGCCAGACTGTTAACGGTTGGCAGGACGAACAGTTAGTCAACAGGCGATTGATTAAAAGTATACCGGTCATCTGCGAAAGTGCAAGATAGACCTTGAGGGTGGACATCGATCAAATCTATCTTGAAAAAGGTTGTGATACTGTCCTTGCAATTCTGAAACCAGTTCTGTTTTTACGTCGTTATCTTCCAAACATCAGTTTCTGATAGAAGGATATAATTAAAAGAGACTGAATTTAATTGTATAACGAAAAAACCCAGTATGCACCTAATAAATTTCACTTTAGATCCTTTACAGTGTAGCAAATACCCGTAATATGGAAATTGCCAAGTTGAAGCTCACAGTTTAACTGTTCGACAAATAGTGTGTACTTTTGTTAGGCATTTCCCGTTAAAAAGTTGGTTTGCACATACTCCGGTTTATGTAAATGATCCCATGCTTCCCTTGAAATGAGTGTAAAATTGGAGGCCGTGGGGCGCTTGCAGGCATACTAGTGTATAATTAAGTGAAATTTCAATATTCTTTCTGTGACTTGAGATGTTGTCATCGAATGCACCAAAGACAACGTTGGAACGACCTCAATCATGGTTCAGTCCGCCTCTGTGACAAGCATACCACTTCAAATAGTAAACACAACATATTTGATAGTTTTACGGATTCTCGAAAACGCCCGGATGAGAGTGCCATTGCACTACGAATTTCCTCATGTGCACATCTTCGACATGAGTTCTAAACGAGCAAAATCACGTAAAATGTTATCTTCCACAATGCCAACACACACTTGGCGGTCTTGCTGAGAATTACGTGGTCTGGATACTTCTAGCCTTTTTGCTGGCACATATGTCAACGTCTGTTTTGCCGGTGAACTTGTTTTCAATCAGTCTAGTGTCGTTTTTGAGATGTATTGATCATTGGCACTCATCCGTCACAGTCTGCAGTGCCATGTCTAGGTTCTTTTCTATCTGTGACACTCGCACGGATATCCACACCTGATGTTGACCTAAGCCAACACACAACGTTGTAAACTGATCACTTGTGAGATATGGCAGTTTGAATTTTTGATAAACACGATTAACGATACGGGCGATTGTTAAAGTCTTCAGAGTATTCCTTACTGGGTTATGGGCAATTCAAACGAGTCGCGAACTGATATACGTTCACCGAAATGAGGTTTAAATAGCGTGTGGTGGTTGGGAATGAGCGGTCATGTGGGTCCGGATGTAGTTACAATACTCAGTATATTCTGCTGGACCAGGAATGCGTAAAAGCAGTATCATGCAAGTTTGGCGCATCCTCACCGAGCAAGTCCTCATAGGGACTGAACCAACTCCTGAACATGGTCCCTTTGGCCGGCTGACAGTTGAATTTCGCTGAAAAAATTTGCTACTGACTCTGTTGTAGAAACTGTTGGACCAATTTCTTGGTCATGACTTCAACCAACTATAAATGAATAGCTTTACATTGTTTGTGCTGCTGCGATAAAAGATCCCGAGTTCCCTCGGTTAACAATGAAATGATGATGATGATCTGCTACTGACCGTCACCAATTGTATAACCAAACCAAGCGAAGCATGGAAGTGTACACTGGTTTACGCCATTTAGTACAGAGCCAAAGCGAATGACGAGTTAATCGCAGATGTGACCAGTCTGACAATCAACCAGTCAGGAAGCAGTAATGTGGTCCGACTGTCACGGATGGCGGCATCCGATTCGGATTAGCCTGTCAGAGTGACCGGAGCCAGAAGATGCTTACGCTTAATCAACACCGCGAGTGGTGCAGCACAAGCCAATTGCGGTTCCACTTACACACTACGTGTCCGGTGTAAACCCGAAAGAGTAAGACCGGTAGGTGTGTGACTGAGGCCTTTGTGTCCAGCCGGCCAATGCTGGTTAACCAATTCAATGGCCAGCTCCAAACTGAAACCCCTATCTCTTGAGAAATAAACAGAGGGAGAGACTGCAATGATAAGATCTACACTAGGAAGAAAAGTATTGAAAAGACGACGCAAGAAACATTCCATTACAGGAGTACATATTGGTGCACTCTGGAAAGGGCACGGAACAGAATCAAACTGCAAGGTTAAAATGGAAGAAAACAGAGAAGACATTCAACATACAATACATTAACAATGCTAAACAAAAGGAAAGGTAGAAGTCCAGGTTTCTGAAAATGGGAGCGGGTGAGTTCCAAACAGTCGACGACGTACAGTGTGTCCGGTACAAACGGACGTTGAACCCGGTCGTCTATACTCATACCATAGTAAATTTAACGTGGTGCGAATATTATATCACCGGATATTTAATGCCCAAATGCAAGACAAAAACACAGGAAATCATCTTCATCATCAAATATTTTCAAACAGTATGACTGAGCGTGATCTATCAAGTTGTGGCGACAGAGTGTTGTCATCCACTTCTGGCCTCTTCAGCTGACTCCTGCATGCACCTCAACCACCACTCACGTTTGGATATCATATCAGAAGAATCATAGGCGCATCAGTTGCTTCGCTCTACATACTCTCGATTAGATACACCATTATAGAGTGTGGACTAGACTGAACGATGTGATCATGCCGATAGTCATTTGCGTCAAGCAGACTGATAGGTAAATGCTGAAAGATATTTCGACCGAAGATTCGAAGAAGACTGGATCCTTTATCCGTGAAAAAATCATACTAGTGTAACATCATTTTACTCATTATTTTATGTTTCGCACATTGCTGATCACATTTCCTATGTTTGACATCCCTGGCTGTTGCAATAGGTCAACAGACTGACACCAATGTTCGGACGATCGCTGGACCCAGAATGCACTCTCTCTTGCCCTTTCTTTGATATGAATACCAGTGGCTAGGGCTATGCATTCGACGTGTACCCGATGCATACATCACTATTGTGAACGGCTCAGACATTACATTTCACTTCAACAACGATGCATCGGTCGTCTAATGCCGTAGCAATCCATGCGAACATGGACAAAGAAGCACGCAGATGGCGAGGTAGGGTTACGCATACGAATGACTTTGACGGCAGAACGCAGGGGTGAGTATAGACGGACACAACCAACCATCATCTAAATGGCCGGATTTGGAAGGTCAACGCCTAATCGGAGAAGGTTGGATGTACGGGAAAAAGCCCGAGTCGATAACAGTAGTGATGTGTACATCACGTACTCGTCGAATGCAGTCACTGGTATCCACATCAAAGAAAGGGTAAGAGCGATGGCATTCTGGGTCCAGCCGTCGTCAAATCACTGTCATCAGTCCAATGACCAATCGCAACAACCAAGGGTGTCAAATGTAGGGATTGTGATCAACAATGTGCGAAACATGAAATAACGAGCAAACAGATGTAGTAGAAGATCATCCACCCGCTGCCTTGCAATGTAGGCTTTGGAGCGTAAGGCTCAGGACGAGAACGACAATCGTTATTCCGCTTAAGTCTGAACGATCTGACGGCTTCCTAGCTTACATACAAACATGAATGTCCCACACGCTAGTTGCATACTGCATTATATATATATCCATACATACATCAGTAATGGTTACGGTCACCAATAGCAAGGCATCCCAAGCTCAGGTGAAAACGCATAGCAAGCGTACCAGCTTGGATTCGGATTGCAAAGCACTTATCAACAGTTAAGCAATCAACAGACAGAATGGCAAAGAGCAACCAAAAGTAACAAACTTGCTCGACCGCAAAGTATTATACGATAATACGGCTCATGTGCAC
Source organism: Paragonimus skrjabini miyazakii (assembly GCA_014338405.1). Classification (NCBI taxonomy): domain Eukaryota; kingdom Metazoa; phylum Platyhelminthes; class Trematoda; order Plagiorchiida; family Troglotrematidae; genus Paragonimus; species Paragonimus skrjabini miyazakii. The sequence continues at coordinate 6,882 of JTDE01003680.1, read as the reverse complement.
ATGAGATTTCGAACGATTACACACCAGTCAAACCGTTCCACTTCGCAAACATTCGAAAAATTATGAAGTACACACGAGCGACTTTTGAAACAACCAATTTTTAAAAAGAATCCTCGAGCGTCAGGCAATTGCAAAGTCACAAATAACACGGGCCTTGACAGACCTCGTGACAGGTCACGTGTGTACCCACACCACAAACAAAAAACTAGCGGATATGACGGCGCGGAACAATTCATGAAGTACTTGCATCTGTGTGATATTTACTTCATCCATCAACTATTCAAATCTTTATGAATTTCATTCATTAACAGTGGTTCGAGCCACGTTGCCTATTGTCGAGTACAGCTGGACCTTTAACAATATATTTCCATAAGTAGAATTAATCAGAAGGACAAAACAAATTGCTTCTTACCCTAAACTGGTTCCAAGTTGAGACAAACTGCCAGAATTCAACAATCGACGCAACAGCTGACTGGTACTTGAGCCACCAGCCAAAGTGGTCGAGTCTCGATTAGTGTTGATCAGGCTGTTTAATAATGATGAGGTTAGCAAACTACGCAATTCGGCTTTGAGCGAATCGGCGGAAGATAAATTTGGCGATCGTGTTGAACTTGATTGTATATCGACTGCCGGTTCGATCGAGGATGGTGATGAGGGTTGCGAAGCAGGTGGTTCCATTGAAACAGTCGGAAAATCAACGCCATTCTGGGGCTCGAATTTTGAAGTAGTGATAAGAGATGAACCCTTGCAAGTGAGTTCAGCGGAGGCTTCATAAATTGCCGTGCGGGCAAGACGGCTGGCGAGCTTGCTTACTGGAAGTGCATGTAAAACAGGAAAGTAGATGTTGCAAGATTAAGTAAATCTTTAAATGAACCAAGCTTGAAAAGTTCAAACTGAATTAAGTAACGGAAGCCATAGGTTTAAATCACACTGCGGTTAATGGAACCCACCCAGTAAATTGAGATAGATTATTAAATAGCGAAGCATTAACCAGCACAACCGTTGCATACAATACCGCCCCTATTAATCGAAGTAAAAGTGGGCAGAAATCAGGCTTGATCGTGAGATTTCCAAGCTGTCGACGTGGCTCAGTTAACAGAGCAAACGTCATGTCAATGTACACGGTACCCGCGGCTGATCGGAATATAGGAAAGAACCAGAAATGTCGAACTGAAATCAGCATGAATTTAACGAGAGTAATTAAACTACTCACGAGTAATACATTAAAAATTTAATTTCTTGGCCCAGAAAAGCCTGCAACATTTCAAGTTGGACAACACCCACAATTGATCGCAGCTGTCGCATTCTCATAGACTTTACAGTTGGCCCCTTTTGAAGCGAAGCACTAGACTCGAGTCTCACTCTCATTAGAGCTCGTCAGTAGTGCATATCATCGCCACTGCCGGGACTAGAACCACGGCCACGCTGTCCATCAGGCAACCGTGTTTACCACTGCGCCATTGACCTCACGTCAGGCATGACCGAATTATCACATGTGAACGCACAACCACTTTCGCTTGTGAGTAATGATCAGGTTGCCCGTTCGTCTCGAAATTGTCTATTTAGGTGGCATGACAGCAAGCCCAGCAAGTTCAGTTTGGACATCAACATATTAACCCCCCCGAGTTAACTTAAACGTGACTTTTGCCAACACTGTTTCTGATGTTAGATTTTCCTCTGAGCCGTATTGCACACATTAAGCTACCAAGCAAGGAACGAAAATTGGTATGCAAAGGTCGTAAGCGAATTTACGCACGGTTACACTGACACCGTAACACATCACGGTAATAAAACAGGTATAAAATAAACTTTCCTTTCAAAGCAGTCACACTAAGCAATAAATCATTTCGACCGCTACTGAGAGATAAACCCGAAGTAAAGGCTTCCAAAAAGTCTACCGCGACGAAAATTTTGTGGGTAGAATGGTAGTTGAAAAGAAATTCAAAAGAAATTGGTGTGATTTAATAAGTTTTTGCATTTGAAAAAAACTGAAGCCTAAGGTACAGCACTTATCAACAACGGTCATTACCAATCAGTTCTGGAACCGAGCAGTGTTTGCTACATTGGATCCCAGTGAACAGCCGCTTGTGTGCTGTCAGACTGAGTACATCGATAAAAGTCTGTCGACGCAAATCAGAAAGGTGTTTTGGATTCATTATATTGGCGTACGCTCCAACGGACAGCTGTTCGGATGTTGCCAAGGGTGCGTTCTATGACGCCCTCGTTGACCTTCTGAGGCAAACTAAACACTCAGACATCATCATACTAGTCGGCGATTTTAATGCTCAGTCTGGTCGTCTTTCACCGGATGAGAAGCGGCTGGGAGGTGTGTTTGGTGTTTGAGCACAACACACTGACAATGGCGAAAAACTGCTGCAGCTGTGCGCATCCCCTGGTCTCTATATTTCGAGCACCGCATTTCAACACAGGAAGAATCACTGTGTAACATGGAGACATCCGTGTGCTTCTCAGTTGTGGACACAGTTAGATCATGTAGCAGTCAGTTACAGGTAGTGCCACTCACTTCAAGACTGTTGTGTACTTTGGAGCAACCACCTGGACTCGGATCACGCTGTTGTGCGTAAAAGTTTTTGTCATTTGCCAAGATATCATAAGCTTGTAAACGCGACATACTTAACTGGCATTCGAGTGAGGATAGTGCAAAGAACGCTTACCATGAGGCATCAATGAACCAGTTGTCTTGTTCGAGTCAGGTGAGAGAACCTAACGAAATGAAATCTTTCATCAAGGGGTTGGCAATTGTAGGACGAGTTCATCTTCCCGGTTGCAGACCCGGCGACTCAAAATCAGTGGCTGGAGACGTTAGGTGGGATGGCGGCTAATTGAACGTAGTGACGTGAAAGTTGTCGTTGTTTGGCTGAGTTGCATGTGAAGTAAGTGCACTTAATGGCGCCAAGAGGAAACTATCTTGTTGATGACGCCTTACTTTTACATATAACTCTACTTTGTTTGCAAGATATAGGCACCTCGATGTTGAGTGATTGAAAATAGTCGTGGTAAATTCTACTAGTTAGGTCCCTTCTTCTCTCCTTCCTTTTTCTCTTCTCTTCCTCGATAGGGTTTGCTTTCGCACTCGTAGCCGTGTGACAGCTAGACATCGGTGAAAACCACTGATGTATGGCTGTCTATGATGATGACCAAACGAACACTAGGAACAAATCGTGGCGACTATGAAAGCTTGATGTGAGGAGGTGTGTCCCGAAGGAGCTGCGCAGTTACGACAGAACTGGATTTCTGTCACGTCGAACAAACATCATGAACAAGCGTCATTTGACTCCATTCGGTTGTCAGTATGACGATGACCGTCGGGAATTTAAACACAAGTTGACCAAAAGCTTGCGCAAAGACCGTGAGCACCACTTGGTCAAACAGTCGAAAAGATAGGACGAACCTTTTTATCTGAGAACAGCAGAGAGCTGTTTTCCCTGGTGCATGGTTGTAGTGGCCGTCGAGCCGATGCAAGTGAGATCATATGTGAAAAGGATGGTTCGCTTATCACCAGCCAATCGCGCCGCTGTGAGAGGTGCACTGAACGTTTAGAGAAACAGACGATGGGACCTGAGTAATCAGTTATTGTGTTCCAGATGGTCCTCTGTCGGAAGTAGGAATGGCCGCGAACCTTAAGCTATTGGAACGTAGCAAGCCTCTTGGACCAGGTCTCCCCTCTCATTCTATTCTCAAGGATGGTGGTGCTTCTACTAATGTGCCCACACTAAGTGAGCTGAAAACGTTAACAACACGGCCGTTCGCCGGCGCGTATTACGAAGCGTTCGGGATGCGCAATCAATTGGTCAATCAATCGCGTTGCTTAGCATGCGATGGTTGGGTCACGTACCCTGCATGC